>LQNS02278159.1:3226416-3264350 GCA_001587735.2 Parhyale hawaiensis | reverse complement strand
ACAAGAAAGTCCCGCAGCACGCTCATCATTACACCGCATCGTAGAGCGCAAGAGAGTTCGCGTCTTAAGAGATATACAAAATGCTAATTTCCTTGGAGTCGCAGATGAGGTGTAGCGATTATCCCTTGCTTGGTTCGAAGCGACGTCTTTTCTTCACCATCGCCCCTACTTTATGGGTAGTAATTACGGGTAAATTATTGCTTGGCGCAGGCCCTGTTTGCATTGCCAGGTTAAAGAGGGTGGAGTCCAGCACAGCGTATGCTAAGTCGGGCACCGGTGCATGTGGTCGCGACTTTGGCTTTAAAAAAAAAGACATTGTTCGAACGCATGTATGCAATATTTCTATGTACATATATAAAGACACCGTTTGCTCATGTGGGGAATTGTGCTCATAACAGGAACTAAGCAGGGTTCAAAGGGACCACACTCCATCTCTCACGCATAAAAAGCATCCAGACTATACGGCTTAGTCGATGGTAAAACTGCACCTGGAACATAACCCTTTTGGATAAAGAACTCTGAGGAAGGACTGGAAGCCTTGAAGCTTTACCGCCTGTGGGGACCATTTGGTGCTGCTTGGGAAAATGCTACTTTGGCGAAAACTGATTCTTAATTGAAAAAATGAAGATGCTATTAGTACCTAATCCTTTATGACGATACTCCTGCAAAATGAAATTTTTATTGTGAAGGTAAGGGGGAAGGGTGATATCATAGCAATTACGTATTTCTATATTCGACGGAGATTTAATACACTAGAACATGAATTAATATTGCATTAACGTATTTTCTTTGAATTGTCTAAAAATACGTTACTGAAAATCTCAAGATTGCTTACAGTACACTGTATATAGAGTAACTATTATTGACAGGGGAAACGCGTCCAGACGAGAAATTTAAGTGAATGGCAAATCCTTAACGCAAACAAAGCGGCACAGGAAGAACTTACCTACGATGGTATTTCTTTATCAATGCAAACGCTGCAATAACAAGAAAAAAAGCTTGTGGTCTACTAATATTGTGTATCAAATGCAGCAATAGCACCGATTTAGCTCTTCGCGATCGAACCTATCTAGCAACGATCATTTTTTCACCAGTCCGTCTCTGATCCAAACTAGGTCGTATTCTAATATTGGTGGATTGTTTTAGAGTCCTATAATTACGAAAACAGAACTTTTGGCTGGCATTTTCTTATTACAGTCCCTTAACTACGAAAACAGAACTTTCTGTCTGTCAGTCGGCATTTTCTTATTAGAGTCCCGTAACTACGAAAACAGAACTTTCATTCTACAATTTCCTATTGTTTCAATTTTTTTAATCCAAAACATAAATCCCGAACTATCTTCATGCATGCGCGTTCTATATATATATATATATGTTCTTACGTTCGTGAAGTTCATGAAAATCATGATTCCCCCTCACACCCCTGCCCCTTCTCTAACATCAATATGGTGATCATATACAGTCGCACTGCACTGGTAGTCTTTGTTTTACACAATTTTATTATTTTAATTCAAATTTTTTTTCAGGTACTCGATACCTGAAAAGTGCACATGTCGAGTATTTAGAAGCAACCTTTATTAATAAAATTGCATAAAATTGCAAAAGGGGCCTCGTATCGAGTACGACCTGTGATGCTAACCCAACAGATATAGTATTAAACTATAGTATGAAGAAGGTTAATATGCGGTTTTTATTATTTAAAAAGGTTGTATCTAAGCAATTTTCCACTATTGAATTTGACAGACAGTGGTTGCACAATATATTTGGGTAGAACATTCAATATTAATGAAGGCATATATTAATTTTCTTTCATTCAAAAAAGGAGTTTTTAGGTTGTGTTAAGATATCATCTTTACGACACCGCCTAGATAAATCCACAAGTCGGCTGATTCTACACACCTTGTTAATTATATTACTACAGGCATAGCGCAGGAAACGGTTACCAAAGTAAGTAGCGGGTATGGTTATGACGCGTAATGCGTGCGTTTTCTCTGACCTTGTGTCTTCGTACAGCGAAATTTCTGCATAGCTCTTATAGTTTATAAATTTTAACTTGAAAATATTTTAACATTATTCACAAACTCTCGTCGTCAACATTTTCTTATTTACTTGAATTTTTCGAAAATCCTTATACCTCCCTTTAAAATAAATAAAAAAATTCTCTGACTGCATTTATACACGTTCATCGCTCGTTCTCACCGAGCGTAAATTATCGTATTATCTTGGTAAATTAACTCCAGCATGCTCGCGAGTATGCGATATATGGTATACCTGAACCATTCTGTTCGAGTGTCTGATAGTTATAATGAAACATTTCAAGGCTGTTGCAATGACTTATACAACGTGAAGTATTACATTTTCAATATAATATAGTTCTCTGCTAAATGTGAAGTAGTTATTAAAGCATATTTATTTAGTTAAATCCTTTTGCGTAGGAGCGATTAATTGGGAATTCAACTCTATGACTGAAAAACAGAAAGCAAATATGTCATAGGCGTTTCTTTAGTTTGTAAGAGGGTACATCTTTGAAACAAACATATTTACAAAGGCAAACTTGCAAGAATACCGAACAAAATGAAAAATCACTTTGCCTTGGATTATGTGCAAGAAAAAAAAACAGTTTTGTGAACGCTCATATACCTTGGAAGTGAAATATAACTCCAGTACACTCACCGTAAGTGAAAGAACCAGCTATGACGCACTTTATCAATTTGCAGAAACAAAAAAGTACTGACAGTACAAACTAGACACAAAAATATCTGCCAGTAAAAAATGCTTGCAAAAATGCAGTAAATGGTCTGGAGACCTGCAAAAAGGAGTAGGAGCAGCTCACCGTAAGCAGTAATGTTTCATTAGCGGCAATTTCGTCTCAGCTGAAGCGCGTGAAATCGTTAATTCTAATAACAATGACACGGAACTTCACCCCGAATGTAATTGTAGCTAGAAGCCCTCTAGCAAAAAGACTAACATGGTTTCTCTAATTGAATCCCAGGCATAATTTACCAATAGGAGTAATATATTGAACAAGAAGGTATTTTGGATCGTTGTTACACTTGCTCAGAATGTGCGCATCATATCAAAGTAATTTGCTTGGAGCGGCAACCGAAGCGCCGCGCTCTATAGCACTTATAAAAGTTCTCTTTCTGTGTCGCCCTTTCGTAGTATTCTTGCCAGATCCTTGTGAGTAAAGTGGATCGAATGTATGCATCAGTTTGGGTAAATATGCCGTGCAATTCCTTCACATACGACAAGTGTAAAGTTGTGTTATCTCAGTAGCCTCATAATTAGCTATAACCAAAGGTAGAGAAGGCCGCAAACGAGTCTGCTTTTATGGAAGACGATGGCGGTGCGTCCAGCTCAGCATAAGCAGACCGCAGAGACGCCGGCAAGAGTACCGAGGTGCAGCGGGAGGTATACCCCACGACAGGCAGTTTGCTGGCTTTACTGGTAATAATTATGGCCGGACTTGTAGTGTTATAATGAGAAAAACAAACACAGCGCGCCAGACTCGACATGCTGGCCACTTTATGCGCTCGTTCCGATGCCTGCGCTCGACTCGCTCGCCGAAGTCGGAGTCACCTCGTCCGCCTGCAGGAACTGCAGCAGTCTGCGGCTATTGCCTGAGCCACAGGCATTGTTAGTGCGCGTACATGAATATATAACAATTGAAAGAGGGATGATAGGGCTACAATAAAATAGCTTCTGAATGGAAGTTCTGCTTTTGTAGGAGTTTACTCGTATATGGCTATAAAAATATTTAGTCATTGCTATTCACGGTTATCACATTGCTGTGCAAGACAAAAGAAAAAGTAGTGAAACTTAATAGAGTGCCTGATAAAAACCCTGTCAGAATATTCGTAAATAAAACAATTTCAACTATTATGCAACTAGAGCACTCTGAGAGCGCATACCTCCGCCAAGCGAGGCAACGATAGAAAAAAATTCAAATTTGCTCTGAAACCATAATTTTATTTGTATCAACTCCAAAATCTTATCATTTGTGCCCTTTGATAGTAATAACAGCTTGTGCAATTTTCTTGAAGATCCGTTCGTAACTTTTTGAGTTATACTGCTAACAAACGTTAAGACAAAAATGAGGCAAACATACAAACGAACAAACTGATCTGCACCAAAATTTGATCATTTATGTCTTTTAATATTACTAACAACCCCTATAAGTTTCATAAAGATCCATTCCTTATTTTTTGAGTTATTGTGCTAACAAGCATGGAATTAAAAACGGTGACAAACGAATGAATGAACCAACGGATCATTAGTAAAATTTGGTTATCTACTCTTTGTTATATACCTAACAACTCATGTCAATTTCATAAAAATCCATCCATAACTTTTTGAGTTATGGCATTGAGAATAATGAGGCAAACAAACAAACAAAAAACGGATGGACATATCTTGACCAAAAATTAATCATCTGTTCCTCCTAACATACCTAACAATCCCTGCAAATTTTGTCCAAATCGGTTCATAACTTTTTGAGTTATCTTGGTGACAGACAGACAGACAAACAAACACGACGAAAACATAACTTCCTTGGCGGAGGTAATTAGAAAAATGATACTGATATCTAGGAATTTACTCTACACTAGTGCCAACAAATTTGAATGGGGAGTACAAGTACATTAATTTATATGTTTAACTAAATTACAAGATAACTTCAGGTTAAGTGAAGAGGCTGAGAAAATTTTCTTATGGAAATGGCATAAAAAACATTTTGTAGGGCATTTAACGCGTTCTGAAAACGATATTTAATGGAATTGCAAGACAGTTTACTCGCAATTTATGCATCGATTCAGAAGTACAGTGTGCTCAAGACGTTTCTATATATACTGTTAGTACAATATTATTTTACATATTCCCTGTACATGCATTTGATTAAGAGCAGAAAATTGAAACCGAAGCATCTACACTGATCAATGTGTCGCGTCAAGTAGCCGTCACTCGGCTACAATGATCTGTTACTAAAAGAGTGGAACAAGCGCAAAGTTGTTTGCTAGCTGTGTATAAAAACTGAGGAACTTGCGCCTCACCCAGTAATCTCTTTCCAAAGTGTTTAGAATATTACTGAGGTGTTGAGTAATTTTATATACTGAAGAATGACCAGGTATGAGCATGTAGAGCACGTATATTGCGACTCCAATATTAAAAAGTATTATTCCAAAATCTGGCCGTTTCGGAATTTTGTACTGTGTTGCAGCAACGTACTGCAAAATTAGTATAAAATTTCTCGTGAGTATCTAAGTTTGTGTATGCATCTATAGATTACGCATCAGGTGATGAAATCTTCATGGGTAGTACCGGTACTGATCTCAAGCGACTTGTTCTGTTAATTAATTAGTGAGAATAGAAACAATGAAAGGTTACCATGTATATATCATATCATCGCTAGCTACTTTAAAGTAGTCTGCTAATTAATTCTGGCTCCTAATTAGGAGCTTCTGCATGGCGTGTATAAAAAATGTTCGGTGCTAGTTGTCTTTTCTAAACAAATAGCCGTAATTAAATTCGATCTATGAAATTTACTTATGACATTCCTATCGGTTATCTAAATATTATTCCTTCAATGCATAGAGTGTTGTATAGAGCAGCCATTAAATGGTGTTATTAATTCCCAAGAGAGAAGCAAGACTAAATCATGTGTTGAGCTGTTAAATTTAGTAAATGGAAAGATATCAGACTCGTTTCATGGGCCACACTGACGACAGCTATAGTTCAGGTTAACCCGGGTAGCCTATCCTATATTATGGGGACTTATACAGACGTTTTTTTCCGCGCCTGTTGCTACTCCTGCTAGTAATCTAGTTGCAGTCGCCTCGCTTTCTGTCATTTCTTATTTTTCTGCCTTGCTGTGTCTATGCGCTGAGATACTTTGGGCCATGCTTTGTCTCCCTCCTTGTTCACGTGCAACACCGTGTTGTGGCTATAGGGAAGCATATATTAATATACTTATAATGTAATACAATCACTTACACTGCAGACTGTTTTTTAGTATGTTAAGGCAGCATACTACAAGAGATGTAGAAACGAAAATGTACGCTTACTTGAAGCCGAAAGTATAAGCTCTTAAAAAATTATTGCACTACCAATAAACGACATATTAATATAGGAAACCGCCGTTACACACTACCTTCGCTGTTTATAAAATAATTTTGAGAAAAGTTCAGTTAATATTTTCCACGTGAGATAGCGAAAAGTGCAATAGTTCCACTAGTGGAACATAATAATAAACTTTCTTCCGATACCGGCCAAGGAACAGCTTTTAAATATAGAGCAATAAAGCGAACGTCTTCCTACACGTTAAGAACTATCTTCCCTATGAGTAAAGAGTGCTAACAGCTCTTCAATTAAGGTCTATATATGCAGACATTAGATCTCTGTAAAGTTCTGATCTGACTTATTGCACTTACTGTAACTTGTGAGGGGAATCCGACGAGCATTGGAGCTGGCTTATATCGAAACCTGGCTTATCGGAAATTCAACTAGCTTCTAACTTATTTTCTTGGTCAGATTCGTTTAAACTTCAAGTCTGTTTTTCGTCTTACTTCGTGCGTAAAAATGAAAGTACTTGATTAGTGTAGAATGCGTTACGTTCAAACCCCTCACATGGTAACCCTAACAATATTCTGGGATTCTCCAGAAGCTAGATCCGCTAATCTGTATCTGGGGCTGCCAAAAAATTTGGAAGGAGAAATTTTAATGCGCTAAAAATGGGAGCAATTTCAGTTACATATGACACACTATAACATGAAATATATTGCTACAATTTAAAGAAAATTGGTAATTGAGCTTCGAGATCTCTTTGGTTTGCACGCTAAGGGGTTATAGATGGTAAATAAAAACGATGCCTCGGCCATGGGGCCCCGAGAGTACTTTACAAGGCCTTGTCTCTGCTTTGTCATTCTCTATCAGTGTGAAAACGAGGAAGGCCCTACTCTTAGCAATAGAAACAGTGCCGGCATAGGTAGTAGTTGGCCTATCTGAGAATAAGGTATCATGATATACGTGTTTGTAAGTTAACCACCTATCTTCGCTTAACCAAACGTACCCTAATCTATTTTTAGCTAACACAATTAAGACATCCTTACCTAACCGGACACTTACTCCATGGTAGGCCACATATATTAAACTAGATCCGCAGAATCTTTTAAATTGTGTCTTTCATGCCAGTGAAGCTTTTCAAACTGTTTGTCGGGGACTGCCGCATAACTGAGGTTGTAGTCTTTCTACCAGAATTAACACGTACGAGACTTAAAGCAAATTACTACCACTTTTTCTCATATTGCACTTTGTGATTTTCAATGCATTTACATCGCGTAAGTAACGGCTGTTATTATATTTGCATTTCATGTTACTGTATTAATATGATGGCGACCTATGTTCTTATTTCTCCTATAATTGATTCTCAACTTTTCGGAGCCTGCAGAAAGCGCAAAGGGAAGCCGAAGCCAGGGTCAGTGGGTGGCATTCGAAGGGGAGGTTGCCCGCTAGCGAGCATGCCGAAGATGTCTTCATGGCGGCGGACTAAATGGATGACTTCAGCTGTGCCGGTTCCATGCATCATAACAATAGACACTCGCATTACAATAACCATAATCATTACAATTACATCGGCAGAGACAAGTCCGGGGTCATATTTTCCTTCAAATGTTCCGATAATTGCTAGGCCAGCTCATAATCTAGACGTCTTTGAGTTGGCCAAAAAACACGGGCAGTTAGCTTTCGCAACCAAGTTTCTGGCTCAGATCTCACCAATAAATTACTTATATCAATTGGAATGCCACGGTGGATTTAACTAATTGCTATTCTCTTCTTTGTCTGTTTGAATCATTAAGAACAGGAGATAAGCGTAGCGGATTTAAATGCCAACACTTGTAACTTGTATTTTTATGGAGGTGATCATGGCGCCGCTGGTCTGTTTAATGGATTTCGTGTTTTATTATAATGGGAAGTCTCTTTGACTTGTAATATTTAAGAAGGATCGTAGACAGTCACCCCGACTGAATACTTTTGCTTCGATACAACGAGTTTGGAGGCCCTTATTTAACGACAGCACTGCAAGCCTGCTTATTTTTTGAGCAGTGAAAGAATCCGGTGCGCAATGTGCGATCAAAATGGGAATAATTTCTTTGTCACGTTACTTATACTGTCTCCTGATACGTTAACAACGAACACTGACCCATTTATACTGACTGTTGTTGCCTGGTTTCATGAAATTCAGAGCTAAATCACGGCGTTTTTAGAGCTTCAGAAATTTTTGTGAATATTCTAATCTACGGCTGCAGTGTAGAGGGTTTTACCGATATAAGCTACTCAGTATACAAGATATAACTCTGAAAATACGAACCATTCGTTAAACTAGAGGTGATGTAGCGCAACCAATGGAACCGGGGTTTATACTAGCATTCGAACATAACAGGATCCGTATAGGTGGTGCAGTAGTGTAATTGTATGAAGTTCGAAAATAAACTATGCACATGCATTAGCTGTTATATAACTGTGCAAATTATATGATCTACCTCCAGAAGTCAGTGCAATATACGCGATAATAGCATCAAACGGTCGCATTCGGAAATTTTCCGCCAATGTCGTGTATTATCAGATGCCGCCCCAATAGACATCGGATAAATGCCTTTTATTTTTCGATAGGGTTCCCAATCGAAAATTTATAGACATTTATCCTCTGCCTATGAGAAAATAGGGAAAGGTATCTGATAATATCGGATAAATGCTCATAAATTTCCGATCGGGCTACAGCTTCGGTGCAATTAACATCGCTTCTCAGGCCTAATTCGAGCGCAATACGACTTCTCCACTATTGTAAATTTGCTGATTTATCCGTGAAATACAACAGCGCTAACAATCCTCTATTTTGCAAACTAATATTTAGATAAATTACTATACCTACAACTAACTGAGAAGTTTTTGGCAACGTGCATAGTTACCTCTTCAAAGAGTCTCCTCATTGCTGAAAACATTCATAATACAACTGCACTGATGATGCAATATATGGAACATTTCCCTACAATAATTCAATTAAACTTTGAGAAAAAAGAACTTTATAGCCACCCAAAAGTTATCGCATCCAGACAGCCAAGTGCCACGTCAGTGTGGCTGAGAGCTACCACAGGGCGCACATTCCACCAAGCAATTAGGCTTTCTACAAATAACTATCTATGTTAATGAAGGAATAAAACATGTATTTTTATGTGTCAAACGCTATGTTGTCTTGGTGCAGCAATCCAACTGCCCCGTGTCGTTGGAAGAAAGTTGTCTAAAGCGGCCTGGACATTTTTGATGGATGATTTAGGAGGTATGCTGCTGATTGAATTGCATGAGCTCCTATTTACGAATTGAATGGAAATGAAGTTGTCGTGGCTGCCACTATGAATTTCTTGAACACGACGCTCGCTGGGAGATCAGTCTCACTCTACCCACTGCAATTCCATACACGCGATGTGAGGAGCAAATTATGCGCGTAGGCAATATAAGACGCCTTTTCCTATACTGGAAGAATAGGAAACATTTATTTAGCACTGAATGTACATAATTGATGGAATTCGGTTTAGCATACTTGCTGCAGCGCGACTCTAATGCCGGGGACACACTTAGCATTCACACTGACAACTTGATGCGAGATTGTGAAGCTCGGACGTAAATTACGCTACTGTATCTATACTAAACATTTGAAATATAAGTCGAAACGACGCGCGAGCTGCACATCCCACTAGTTGCCAGAGGGGCGTGTGAGTACATATGTGGCCTCACCAGACTTGACTTGTCCGGAACATTCAAATTGGCGTGTTGGTTGCGCCACTTTGAATCGAGTTTCCGCCGTTGTTTTTGACCATTGATTACTCTTGATTATAGACCGACCGGGGCGAAGATTTGGAAAAGACCGGGGCCTGGCCCCGGTCGGTCTATACTCTTCAGTGAAATAAAGTGTGCAGGCCGGATTCTAAGTAGCGAAACCAACGCTCCACTCTGAAATTCCGGACAAGTCAAGCCTAGTGAGCTACTATAGTCAAACCAACTTAAGGATTCCGATGGGCACGGCTAAGAATGCAAAGCAACTTTGTCAAATCTGACTTAAACGCGTGGTATAACTTGTCTCAATTCATAAAATTATGTCTATATTCTAAAACTCAAAGTGCATTAGTTAATAGATTGGATTTGGCACTGCTGCGTTCAATTCAGCCCCGCCCCTAAAGAATTGCTTACACTAGTTTGACTATAAGAGATGTCATGAGAGATGAGTGCTCTCTCTTTCAATTCATCTTAGCAGCACAATTGTCCCTCCCACCTTAGAAGAAGCGCAGAAAAAATTCTACAGTAGCAAACAGAGAAGCATTGCTGAATTAAATTAATTAACCGCCGCGTATCATAGGTACCTAAGGATAAGGCTTCAAACATACAAGTTCCTTTTTCTCTTGATGTGAAAATTGTCCGTCACAGAAAGACAGCAAGATGAAAAAATTAATTGTGTCTGCTGCCCCGTGAAAAATCATTGCTTCATCTGTGCTTTGTCGATCGGCTACTAGATTTATACGTCGTGAACTGAGAGTACACATATGTTCCGATGCATGGAGAAAGTGATAAAAATCAGATTCCATGGCCGCGATAAGAGATCTTCTGCAACCTGGTCTTCGATTTTCATGAGAACGCAACTTGATTACGAAATCTGCAACCAGAGCCATTTTTCGCCTATCTATACCGTTAAGAGGCGGACACGAAATCCTAATATTATAAAACGCTTCGTGTATTTATTTACTGTTCGCTTCTTAGGGAAATAGGCGAATGATAGGCTAGGTAGCAGATTTTCTAATTAAGTTGCGTTTTGATGGAGATCGATGACCATGCTGCAGAAGATGACGAAAGTAGGATCCTTATCTATCTGAATGCGCTTCTTGCTTGGAACACGTCTTGAAGTCGAAACAAATATATTTGCAGCTTCTGGAGTCTGACTTTAAAAACTTTTTCTCTCAGGTCTCGACGTATAAATTCAGTAGATGATCAACGAAGCACTCACGAAGCGATAATTTTTCACGGGGTATAAGACATAATTATCTCTTCTAGCTTGCTATCTTTCTTTGACCAGGCAGTTTTCGTTTCTTGGGCCAAAATTTCAGCAATTCAATGAAGCAGATATTTGAGTTTGAAAGACAGTATTACGGCTATGGTACGCTCACATTACATATAAGCTGACTGGAGTTGCATTCAAGTTTATTGCAGTGTCTTACTCAAAATTTTACTTTTGCCTCTCACTATGGAAGACGCATGTGAAAGAAGAATGAGACTGGATAGGGAACGTAGAAGAAGATCGAGACTCCTGACTCCTACAGTCAAAAGAATAAAGACGTACTACCACTGGAGAGAGATAACGCGTCTGTGTGACACAATGTCAAAAAAGACATGAAATAGAAACGCTACAGAAGGGAATGAGAGCTGCCGATAAGCGTGAGCGGGAAAATGATGATGAATCGGCAAGTCAAAGAAGATAGGACCTAAGGATGAGAGCTCGACAAATGATACATGAACATATTGAAGAAGCAAGTCAGAGAAGAAAAGCTTCCGCACCGGCCTATATTAAGCAAACGTATCGATTTTTGTGTGATATTCCACGCACGGTTCACTAGTAAATAAATACATGAGTACACGAAGCGTTTTATTATGTTAGGATATTTATAAATCTGCATATCAGGGCATCGCGTTCTATGGAAAAGAGATCGGAGGATTTTCAAGCCTCAATTTAACGGTCAATAAATTCCTTGAGTAAGCTTGAGATAGTGCAGGCGTTCTCTGTGGCCCTCTTCACTTACTGTGTATTGTAATGAGGTATAGGCTAGCTAGGTACTTCTTAAGGTCGTACGTTTCAGAAAGGCCTCTGTTCACTAAGTTACCTTTTGCCATCAATATTTCACGACTAGGTTCTTCATTAGCTATACATAGTTTTTAGGGGCTTCACTATATTGACTTATCGAGATGGCATTCCCATCCCTTTCTATCCGTGCTCTTTATTGTTCTGCCCGCTAAATTTCTTCGTTTAAAAATAAGGACTTTTGTTGGCAAGAAAAAGAAATTAAACTGAAATACTATGCATTCTGTATTCAGTATAAGAAGATGCAGTTAACGTTTCGCAACAGCTAGTCCCCAACATTTGCAGGTGATGTTTGGCTGCCTGTTTAATAGGAAGTGTTTTGCTGCATTAAGCTGAACGGAAGGAAGAATATTGCTGCTTTACAGAACTGAAACGGAATGTGACTATTGGATGACGCCAGTCGGCCGCAGTGGGGCTATTAGGAGCAGCCGTTTGGGCGCAGTGATATTATGGGGCACAGATATTTGAGTGCTGCGGGACTATGGGGCACAACCGTCTGGGTGTAGTGGGACTATTGGGGGCAGCCATTTGGTAAACTACGGAGTGCAGCCGTTTGAGAGTAGTGGGACTATTGGGTGCAGCCGTTTGGGATCAGGAAGATTTTGGGCACAGCCGTTGTGGACGCAGTGGGACTATTGGGCTCAGCCAATTGAGAGCAGTGGGCAATGGAGCACAGCTGTTTAGACGTCCTTGGACACGTACAACTGTTGGGAGCAGCCGTTTGGAGTAATATAACAGAAAAACTTGTAACATAATGCAATAAATATCACTCTTCCAACACGCCGCTGGCTTTTTAATTTAAGCACACTACGCGGCCGTCAGAACTCATGGCGAATAAATTATGATAATTTTTCATGGATTGTACTTTCACTAATTTGATATGCTCTGCAACTGCAACCTAAAATTATCAAGAGAGATAAACACGCTCGGTTTCAGTCTCCTGGGCAGTAGAATGGTTTCTACCGTTCGGTGACATCTATATTTTATCACCTATAACAAAGGCATTGTTATTGATGAATCGATGTAATCATGTATTGCATTCGTTCATGTATTTCATGTACTTACCACTTTTTGTAAAGGGATATCATAGGCAGAAAGTTGGCTCTCGGCTCAACAAACGCAGATTGTGATTATATGAGTAAGGGGTAGCATCCATGCAAAGTCTGGACGATGCCAAGTAGCTGTCGACACTGAGGCTGCATGGCTGCGTAGATTCATTGATGCTTGAAGCGACGAAACCATATGTTAACTGCTTCCACAAATGTCTTGATTTATTCCGGCACGGGTATCATTCATTCCACACTAACAGCTGAAAAATACTTTACTTTTTATTCCACTCTCGTTAAAATCTCCTTTAAATTGAAATTGACCCGGATGGGCTGACATTTATGTGCTTGAAAGAAAGCTGTATTTCAAACGTGGTACAGGAGTAGCTTGTATCCTTATACAATATATCTGTGACATGAGGTATTAACAAATCATAGTTTCTAAACTTTCTTTCTTTGTACTACTTATAAAATATTTTCTGCAAGCAGAAAAATCTGTTGGGACGGTCGTTGGGCTGCTTCGCAGTTGAAGAACTGCTCTCCGAAGAAGATAGAGCAACACTGATCGTTAGTAACGTTAATAGAAGATCAAGCAGCTGTAGCTGCAGTGGGTCCAGGACATCCTCCTTTTAATTAAATCATGACCACAAGCATGAACACTAAAGAGGTGTCGAGGCGTATTCTCTGCCTTCTTTTTTGACGGCGGAGTGCACCATGTATAGTTACTCCTAAGCAGAAAGTCAAACATCACTCAATAAATTAAGTGTAGCTACGTACGTATCGATCACTGGTGCGCAACGACATTACTAGAATCTAGACTTTGTCGTTCCTGTGAAAAGCTATGTTAAAAAAGAAAAAAATTCAGTTGAAGAAAAATAATTATTGCAATGCTACCTAACTTTCCCTCGATCCTTCGATCACATACATAACTTACGCGTCAAAAATAAAGCAGCGAAAATAAAGTTTGCAAGCGAGAAAAATTTAGAAGTTAAAAATCAGGATCGATGAGTGATCTTGACGGCCTAGAATAGACGACAATTTTTGCAATGCACACAATTTTCAGGCGTCCTTACATTTGTCTAATTTTCGTGGCCTATAGTGTTACAGTAGAGCGCTACAGAAATGCCACAACTTCTAACCTGGCCTTCTCTATGCATACCTATGCCTATCTACTTTTTAACCATATAAAAGATAAATAAAAGTACAACTCCACATTGGCGTTTATTATGTTGTCTTGAATACTAGAATATTTCTGATTCTGTCTATTACGCTCTACGTGGTTGCCGTATCAATTCCTTTCGTTAGACTATTTTTCAATACCCCAGAAAAGAATGTCTTCTCAGAAAGATGAAAATCTGGATATCCGCATTGTATTTTGCTCAAAATTTGTTTCCATTTGTTCAGATAATCGCTCCTGCTGGCATCATACCTCATCCTCACACCCTACGAGTATATTTTCTGTAAATAAAAATCTTCCTTGATGATCCTCGCTTCCAGCCTTTCGATATGTAAAAATTTTCATATATTTGTAGTGCATAATAAAAAATAAATACAATGGTAAAGAAGCATTTACTAGAGCGCTTCTATGACTTGTCCCAAGTAAGGATTGAGCTTCGGACAAATATTAAAGACTAGTGTACCCGGCCGTCAAAGATGACGGTGTAGACTTTATGATAATTCATCTCTATTGATCATAATTTTGTTATTAATTTGCTGATGTAGGATGCACTGGAACTACAAACTTAAAGGATTATGGGGAACTACAGTGCGTAACCTTTGATTATGCAAATACAATTTTTTTACTTTATTTTTCAAGGTAAGTGTCTAACCTTGAAATATCAATATTAACTAAATGTATGGCTATGTTGCAAATATAAATAGCAGTTGTAAAATAAATATTTAGCCATTTGTTAAGTTTGTCATACATTTGCCTATTTACGAGTTTTTTACTGTTACCTCAGATTATGCAACGAGTTAATAAAAACGTCATGAAGAGGAAATAAATACAAGTTAACAGAAGTATTTTTATTAAACGTTTAAAACCAAGAAATTATAAGTAAAACAATTCAATAAACACTGAAATAAGTGTTCAGTAGTGGTAAGCATAACAAGTGAATTTGAACATGGCACCCTCCATTTTTTATGATTTTCATAAGGCGATTATCAACAGACTTTGTCAGGTTTGATATTTCAGATGGTGGAATAGACTCTGCAGCTGTTTTTACTGCATTCCACAGGCTTACTTTGCTCGAAAACTGCCGACCACTTTCAGTGACCTTCCTTTTGATCATTCCCAGAGGTTCTCAATGGGATTTAAATCGGGGATATTCGCTGGCCATTTCATAATCCTTTTTGATTCAAATCCTCCATCCGCAAGCCAGTTAGCAGTGTACCGTGCTCGGTGTGAAGGAACGTTATCGTGCTAAAATACCAATTTGGATCTGCGTGCGATAGTTTGCTCATCAAGCCATAGAATCAAGTTGGCCTCAAGAAACAGGCAGTACGTTTCTGCATTCAGTTTAACTCCTTCTGCCACTTCAAACGGACCAATAAGGGTGTCACCTACTATCCCGGCCCGAAAAATTACACTTTTACCACGTTGTTGACGCTAAAACCGCATCTGTTGAGGTCGGTCATGGAGAACCCAGCCAGACGCTCATCCATCTGAACCATCAACAGTGGCGCTGCATTCGTCAGTAAATATGACTTGGAAAAATCAATTTCTATGTTCTCTTCAGCCCATTTGACCCTATTTTTTAAATGTTTTTGTTAGAAAAGGTCCTTAATTGCCTTTTTCACTTTTCCTAGCTTCTGCAGAACCTCACATCTTGTCTCTGTATTGGGGCTCTATGGCCAGCGTCTTCAAATATCGCCTTACTTGTAGAAAGTCATTTTCTAGCTATAGAAATCTTCAAATATCGCATATCCCGAGCAGTCAATTTCTTCGTAGAGGCTCTATCCGGAGTTTTTCCATTGACATTACCTTCAATTGCATAAACCTTAATTGTTTGGTGATCACGCTGTAATTCCTTGGAAACTTCGAGCGCTGTCTTACCAGAAACCACTAACGAGTTCATTTTGATCTTTTCTTCACTGGTTAGACTGCTTTTCTTGCCCATGTTGACAAGAGAGTGATGTTGCATAATCAGGCGTAACAGCAGAACCCTGTGCGATAAGCAAATGCTGCTAAAACATGGGAAATGGTTCCGTTTTATTTTTCTCTAACTGATATTATAGTTACAACATACCTGTGCATTAACTTACTATTAACATTTTAAATGTTTGACACTGATCTTGAAAAATAAGTAAAAAAAATTGTATTTGCATAATCAAAGGTAACATACTGTAGAGGGACCCTTGGAAACTCCAGGGTTGATTAGTGTCTTTTTTTTTAAGAAAGTACCAAACCTCAGCTACTTTATTACAACTTGCCTTTGCTTGATCTAATGCAGTTCTTCCAACGTAGCCAGCACCGTGTAAACTAACGCCAGTTGCTTAACCCTGGTGAAAAACCCAACTTTCCGTCTACCCTAACTCATAAGGTCTAAGCTAACGCCAGTTATGAATTCCATTGCTCAATATCTATCTCAGAGCATGTCGTACAACCTAACGCTCCTCATTTAACCTGCCATCTCATCTAACCTAACACGCATCATATACTTAAAGTTTTACATCTAGCCTAACGAACCTCATCGAACTGAACTCTTAGCCAATCTAACGTACTTTGTCTAATCAAACGCCTCATCTACCCACACGATTTTTATCTAGATTAATGCTTCTCATCTAACCTAACGCTTCTCCTCTAACTTATGGCACATCCCCTAACTCAACTCTTCTCATTTAAACTCACGCACCTGTGCAGCACTTCATCTAAGTTAGCGCACGTTCTCCGATCTAACTCTCTTCATGTAACCTAACACACCCCATCTAACGTATATACTGCTTCCAATCTAACCTAAAGCCCTGCATATAACCTAACGCACCTCATCTAACCCATCTAATACTGTCTTATAATTTATTGTAACCCACTTCATGTAGCCTACGGCACGTCATATAATCTAATGCACCTCATCTAACATAACACTCCTCATCTAACTTAACGCTCCTCATCCAACTTAGGCCTCTTCATCAAACCTTTCGATTCCCCACCAGCCTAACACTCATAACTAACCTAACGCTCGTCATTTAACCTAAAATTTTCATCTAACCTAACGCTCTTCATCTAACCTAACGTTCTGCATCAACCTAACGCGCCTCATCTAACCTAAGGCTCTTTTTCCAACCAAACATTTCTCATTCAGTCTAACGCTCCTCACATTACCTAACGTACCTTATCCAACATAGCGCTGCTCATCCAACCAAGTGCTTATAATCCATCCTATAGCTTTTCTCATCAAATCTAACGCTCATTTAACTCAACTGTATCTAATTTAACACTCCTCATCTAACCTAACGCAAATCACGTCCCATTAAGTTGCTTATGTATGTAACCATACGATCCTCATTTTAACTAGCCTAACGCGCCTAACGTATCTTCTGTTCACATTCTTTTCCAAACGTATTAGCTCAGCTTCTATGACTGTGTTGCTGCTAACTACGTTTGCTATCAATGTTACACAAAATTTCTCTTCTCTCTTTATCACTTTTTCTCACACATTCAGTTGCAAGACTCTTGAAATATTCAACCAGACATGATAATCACCTATTTTCTTCAAGCGTTACAGAAAATGGACAGAGGAGCAGATCAATAAAGGGTTAAATGCACAGTGATTTTTCTACTACAGTGTTTGATGCTAGATGTTGTTGTGACACTATCAGCTTGGATATTTACTGTTATTGTAAAATCTTTAAATTTGATGAGCACTCAACTTTAAGCTCTTCGTGTGCGTTTTCAATTTTCTCTCTTTCTGCAGAACAAACATGTGGGCTAGTTTCATGCACACATAATGGAGGCAGGCAATACTGTCCCTAAGTTTATCACTCGAAGTGCTCATAAAGAGAAAAGAAAATAAAAAACAGAAGTGCTATACAAATTCCGCTTTGCGTCACCATTTTCGATGTTTGTAGTTCACGAATATTTTACATCAAATCCAGTCGGTTAATTAATGCAAATTACTCGAAGCCAACTGCCGGAACTGCACAGCAGTCATCAGAAAGTTAGAATGTTAACTTCAGAATTGCTGTTGGCCTGACGGGCGCAAAAGTCTTCGATAACCAACTGCGATATTGATGGCCAATATAGGCTTCAATTTTCTAAGGCCTTCCTTATTACGAACAAATTATATTTAATAGATCTGATATTTCGTATTTTTCCAATTGCAAGTAATATCCAATTAAATGCATCATGTATTTTTGTACCTGTATAAGTTTGAACATTTTTTCAGGTGAGATTAATATATTACTCATAGCGCAGATGGATGATATATGAATTTCTATTTTCCTAGGAGAATAGTAAGGAAATGTTCTCTGAAATGCTAAACCTACTCAGTAATAGAGTTATGAAATTTGTGTGAGGGCAGCATCTGATGACAGATTTATAGAAAAAAAAACAGCATCATGAAAACAAGCATTACAGGGCATATTACCGTAAGAACTGGCCACTCACGAGTTAAAACCTCATTTTCAGCCCTTTTACTTTTCACGATCAGTATCAATTCTCGTATGAAATGCAGTTCTTATAGCGTAATAAAGTTTTTTTGTACAGTGATGGGCATTCAACTCGGTAGTGAGAGAAGCAACAACGTAGACTCACATGCGTGCGATTTCTTACTGATATGATGGGCTTGATTCTTTAGCTGTGCGGAGCACATGAAGTTAAGATGTAGTAACATCTATATTACCGAGGAGTGGCAGCTAAAATTACCTAGGTAATCGCTGCCGACAGCACCAAAATATCAAAAGGTCGGCTAATGCCATTTACCACGAAAACATTAGCCGAAATGATTATTTAGCTAACCTAAACTGCAGCCTATGTCTATACTTCAAATGACCTTTATTGAGCCCGAAGCCAAAGGTTAGTCTCTAAGTAATCAAAGAAAATTTCTTTCCTCACAATCCTTGGACAATTTCGCTTTAAAAATCCATCACGAGTGATGCTCTTTAAGTCGGCTTTGCTGTTGGTATTTTTCTATACGAACGATGTGAGGCAGCCCTAATGTCACTAAATTGCTGGGAGCAGATATCGCTTGCCGATAGATCAACCCAGTCTTATAAGTAAGGAATTTTTTTTCTTGAAGTGAAAAAGATGGTAGGCAAAGAAGACTTTGATGGATTTGATTGCAGTGCCAAGCACTGAAAATGCCACGTCATTGGCTAAATATAAGCTATAATTAAATCTTAAGAGGGATATTAGCATCACTAAATACGACGTATTTTACCGCCAGCTCATGTTGTTTCTTTATATGTAACTCTATCATACTGTCTGATGCACAAAAAGCAGGGGATCTTGCTTATTTAACGTACAGCTTTTGGCTTCAGCACACACTATAAGAGTCGTGCCACAGCATTAATGAAATTTGAATTCCAATTAGAGACATTATTTTTGGTATTATCATAAATAAAAACTCGATACAGCACTCCATATTTCCAGGCCGCATATTACAGTAGTACAGGTATGGTATGCATAAAAGACAATAGGGTGACTAGCGGACACTCGGAGCCGAATCGTGCGTTAGGCCGGTAGCACAATGCCAAAATTCGTTACCATTTGGACAACAAGAAAATGAAAAACAAAAACGATGTAGCATAAAATAATACAAATTAACTAAGCTGGGCTAAACTATGCTAAAACAAAATTAAATAGAAAAGAATAAATAAACTAAGAGAGAGTAAAACAAAGTAGAGCAGGGGGTGGACGAGAACATCAACTTGGGACGTACCTAGTGAAGTATTTACAAAGAATAAACGACACCTTATGTTAAGACTGACCTCGGTCGAAGCGACAAAAGATGCGCTTATCAATTGTTGTTCAAAGGCGGAAGATCTCAGTTCTTTTCATACTATACATTTGGTACGCAGACAATGGAAATGCGTGGAAGTTACGTGGTCAGACCTCGCAGCTACTATAGTATCGACCTGAATTGACTGAGTCGCAACCAATCGCTATTGGCTTAGGCATCGCAGAAATCGAAAGGCCAACCGTTGTAAATGTAAAGGCACTTGGCTGTTCACGTGACACAAGATTACTACTGTAATCTGGAGTCATGATGGTAGCACTGCAAGAAAACGGCTGGGAGATGACTCGTATATAACGCGCGTATATGTACTTGAATTTTCATCTAAAATTGAGATTTTTCAATGTTTCAAATGTTCTTACTTGAAGGATAGAAAACATAACTGGACTACTTTCAAGTTTTAGGAGCCGATGTGCCTAAAGTAAGTTACGGTGGGCAGCACTCAACATGTGCTTCATCCCTACAGCCTGAGAGTTTAGTGTATCATCTACCATTTAATTGTTGAGATAGGCGTTGTGATAAAACAGGATACTCATCTGTATCATATATAAGCTGGTGTACTGCTGTCTAAAATTGAGAAGGAGTTTTACTCTCCATTTAATGTATCCCACATCGTTCATATTTCTGCTAATGGTGATCTTTTTCACGTCGTTTGAGTCCTTTCTTCCAGTTTTCCTGTGCTCACTAAATGTAGTAGGTACAAGCAGTCACTCGACGGTCATGATTATTATAGAGAGTATTTTAGAACTGAGAATTGTACTTTTAAAGCCTGCCTAGTGAGTGTGCTGGTGCAACATGTCACGCTTTACGAATTGTTTTGAGCTTTCTCAGTAGTGTGTTGTGGTACTGATCATGTTGCACTGCCCGAGACCCTTTTTTTAATTTCTTTCGTCTCAATACCTGTCTCGCATTTTATTTTTTTCTCCCATATAACCACTCACATCCAATATGTTATGCTACTAGAGCAGAATGACCATTAACTTTCTGCCTCCATGTTCATGCCTAACGTTCGAACCATTTTTACCCCTTTTTGCCATTGACACTTATCATGTATCATGTTCCCCGATCTGTGTCGTGTTTCACTTGACTTTCCCAGCCCCACTTCATGTCTCACGTACGAGCCTCTTCCATCCCATTTTGCCACTCACACTCAATAACTAGGGGCCGTTCGATTCTCGCCGGACTTAATATCGGAAGTCCTGATTAATTCCAGCCTTATGGAACTGACATTAGCATGTTGATTTTTATATTCGGATGAGATCGCCTGATGAGCTAATGAGATGAGCACGCGAGGCCCCTGATGTGCTATAGTGTTGCTCTGCAACACAAGCTCGGGTGCCGTGTGATGAATTAATGCATTCTTGTCTATCTCATGGTAACATGCATAGTAAGCATGTTTATTTCTTAGACAAACAGAGTTTTAAGTTAATAGTTCATAAAAACAAAGCTGAGGTAATAGCTTAGAAAAATATAAGAATTAAACAAATAATGTGAATATTGCATAAATTTTTAAGGTCGACTTGTGGTCTGTGGAGATGTGGCTGCATTTTCCATGTACGTTTTCTACCGTCTTGACAAAATCATGAACTGGACATTGTGAGTTGTGTATTCATAAGCTTGTTTAATCTAGATTTAGACATTATTAAACTCAAAGTGAAGTTAATATCTCGCTTTTCAAACAACTTATTTCACTGTTTTACCTAAGTTACTATGTGCAATAATAATTGTCAACCCATGGCGTTAAGAACTTTCTCTGTAAACCCTAACAGCATTTCCAGTAGTCAGTATAAACACTCTACTGTAGTCCTATTTACCTTACACACTAGTTAAACGTGGCTCTTTCATGGAAATTTCCCTTCTACGGTCACCAATTCTTGACAATAAGTTTGGCAGTTGCAAAGTTCCAAAATTTGCTTCGTTCTCATTTAGAAACAGCTGTCAGTGCCTCAGTGGTTACCTGCACTGGGGAGATAATTTACCGGTCGCTAGCTGCGATCCAGTAAAAAAAAAGCATCGTGACTCCATACACGTGGGATGATGTGAGAAACATCACCTGGACTTCGTCCGTCCGGAGACTCAAGAAGTACGTAAGGTAACAGGCTGATAACAAACATCGGCGACACGTGAGGCATTGCAATGACTTCTTTGCGTCCACAAAGTCCTTTCATTCTTTGAAAAATGTCGGCCTACGCAACTTTCCAGCTGACGCTGATCCAGATTACCAGCGTTAAATATATGTGAGCAATATTTTATTCTTACGAATCTCTAAGCATTTTTGTTAAGTATGTTGGTTGTCGCAATTTTATGTGTTCTGGCCATCCCGACCGGGGTTGGTTCGAAATTCATTGCCGTGATGTGTGTTCGGCCGTGTATATCTGTTGGTTGTAAGTCAGCTGTGAATCGTTGTTTTGACGGGTTCTCAGAAGCGATTTGGGCGTCCTGGGGATGCTCTGTGATCTATTTGGGTTGTACCTGTCCTTTGACACCCGCGGTGCAGTTTGCATAAGTAATGATAATGATCTGTTGTTTGGCCTGCCGTTCATTTTAGACTCTGTCAGACAATAATAATGTGACGGTAGCTCGTGCTGGCATCATTCGTGCCTCATAAGCTGCCTCATAAACTACATCGATGCGCATCGAGTATGAACTTCAGATTTATGGCTAAAACATAGTTTTTCCTTTGGCCTATTAATTCTGCAGCGTGGCGGCACACGTGAAACTTTGCTCAGGGTCTCGTCAAGGTGCCGCGGCAATTCCCGGTTGACATGTGACACGTCCATGTGAGCTGCGCCAACACAGAGCCACTGCCATGGTGATGTATTCAGAGTCAGCACTGATAAAATAAAAAGATAAAATTTTCAGGAAAATTTGGAAGAAAGTTTGCGTAGGTAGGACAAAATTGCGAAAGCCGACGATATAGACGCCAGATCGCTATCATGTGATTTTGTTCAATGAGGCTTTGATTTCAGAGATCGGATGCAGACTAAATGCTGAATTTTTTTATTTGTATGAAGAAAACCAGCGAACGGGAATAGAGGTGTTCTGACCGTTGTTTCGTAGATGATCAAAAGTCCCGTCGCAGACACGTCGTTGAAGCAATTCATGTATTGGGTTGGAAGCTGAGTCCTTGCCGTTTTTCAAATAAATGTTTTTGAAAGGTTTAATAAAAAAAAATAACCGCAAACTAACAAATAAAATAGCCTCTATTGTTGTTTACAACTTTTCCTAACGTTCAACAATATTTTCAATGCCTCGTTGGTAAAAACTGCCCGGTTTTGATTCGAATAACTCATGCAACTAGGCCTTCAATTCTACATCAGTACTAAAAACAACTTCGCACATGCATTTATTAATGTATAAGCACTATTTTTTGTTCCCAGTAGCAATTTTGTAAAGAAATCGTGGCTTGTGTCCATGAGTTGAGCTGTGACGAACAAGCAAACTGGCGGAAATTGTGGCTCACGGACTTTTGTTGCTGTCACTTAAAGCATGCGGTACCCATGATTCATACTTTTGAACCTTTCCATCGTGTGCAGATGCTTCTCTACAGCAGTGTGGGAGCATTCCATTTCCTCTGCTAGTTCCATTGTCGTTTGATGAATAAAGTGTAAAATCGGGTTTAATCGATCTCAACTGGTCGACCAGGACGAGGTGAGCCTTTGAAGTCAAAATTTCCAATTATCAATTACGACCCTTACCATTCACAGCACAAGAATCGTACGCAACTATTTTGGCCTTGTAATCTTGGTGAAAGCAAAAAGAAGGAAATGTGAAAAATGCTAATTTTTCTTTACTTCACTTTCCATTTTGGAGGGCTGAAAATAAACAGAAATTAATTAAAAAGAATCGAAAACAAGAAATACAAACTACAAAAGCTTTCTAAAATGACATTTTAATGAAATAGATTTAACAATTGAAAAATAAACTGCATTTCAAAATGCTAAAATATAAAACGCAAGAACTTAATTTTCAACCCAATACTTAAATGTTGCTATCAGTTGCCCATTGAGTCGTGTTTGCTCGAGTCATCAGTCCCACGTCCTGTAGGCGATACTCGTATGGCTAGCTGCGTAGCTGATGTATCAATTTGGTAGGTTGGATTCTTTCCCTTTTATGGATATCGCCGCTCTGATATGACGACCAGAATTAAACGGTAAATTCTAGATACGACTTAGTACAAAGGAATGAGTATAATTATAAATCTAATGTCGACAGATGACAAAAATTTAACGTTTTGGGATAGTTTAAAGTCCCATCATCAGAAAAGAAAATTGAAAATCTACAACCTATAAATAAAATGTTTTCTTTATTATCTAGATAGGGGAGCATAGATGTGGTCGGGGGCAAGTCTAAAGCGCAAATGAACAGAGGTGCGTGGAGGAGCCGGATGTCAGCTCCTGTACATTCGGCAGATGTGGACTAGTCAAGGGTTGTGTACAGCTGAGGTCATAATGCTACGGCTGGGTCTAGTTCTGTTGATGTAGAGGGATTCTAATGTTGTGAGTTCGATTCGATTAGAAGAGTCAATGATTGAGAAGTCATTCATGCAGATAAGATGGCTGTTTTACTCAGCATGTAGGCGGGGAGCTGAATGTGAAGGTTTTGCAAGTGGTAAGCCAGTTGAGCTAGATACCTCTAAATGTTGGTCAATGCGGACTATGAAATGTTGTTCAGTGCTACCGATGTACGAGGAGTTGCATCCTTTGCATTTGAAACGGTAGATAACACTCGATAGAAGTGGTGTGGGGGTTTGTCTTTAAGTTTAAAGTAGGACCCTATGGTAAATATGTATGAAAATCTGAAGTTTTTGTGTGGGTGGGCTTCAGAGAGGAACGTTTTCAATGTGTTTACTGCACTAACAGAGGCTTTGTTGCAGTACGGAAGCGAGTGAAAGAAGTCTAATTTATGGACGGTCCTACATTAAATTTCAAGACAAATCCCCCACACCACTTCTGTCGAGGGTTATCTACCGTTTCACATGCAGAGGGTGCAATGCCTCGTACATCGGTAGTATTACTTTCTCCGTACATCAAATCTATGGCAAAGTAGGTATAGGGCGACCTTATGTCTGAATGCACTTCTTGTATTGCCGAAGTTGAAATCGCAGCACTAAAGATATCTGAAGCTTCCATTGGCACTCTCATGCTTCTTGATTTGTATTTTCTTCCCACAGATGATTTCGTTGCATCAGCTATTCTTCCAACTTTGATGCAATTGTCGACGAAACATCTTTCAATAACCAAAAAACTTTCGGATGAATATGACATACTAGGGTATGTATGATACCAAATCGAATCAATTCTTTACAGTGTTGCTTAACTGCCTGCAGAAGTAGCTTTTTTTCATGTCAGAGAAAGAATGTAAGAGTGTCGCTGTTGAGAAATTATGAAGTTGCGAAAGCGTGAAACCTCATCTACATGAACTTTAAAGTTGGCAACTGTATGAAGGAAAGTGTGGTTAACGAAGAAGGATCAACACAAATTCTTCGCTGTCATTTCTGACAGCGCGGGCCCACTAGTATAGGAAATAATGTTGGTACTTCAATTACTAGCGAAAATTTTCTTTGTACACTTATGGTACGAGTAATTCTCTCTAATTCTGTGGCCAACACTGTACAATCACACACTCAATTTCTGAGCGGATATTCAGTTCGCACGTTGTCCCGATACACTTTGAAAGTTAGTTCCTTAGATAGGGTAGCGTGAACGACGTGTACGCGAACGTTCACTCATAAGTTGAGAGTGCGATTGCATAGTGTGGCCCCTGCAGTGGAAGCACTAGCTGGTGTCGGGGTGTTCATCATCATCATCATCAATAGTCCACTATATCGGGTGTTGCAGATAAATCCGACACTTGATCAACAGAAAATAAAACAAAAGTTGTTTATGCAGGTACAGAAATTTTACTTAGCAACAATTTAAGTTAAATACTACATGGTTTTTCAATGTAACTACCCTCAGAAGCTATAACCATCTTAAGGCTGGCACGAAATGATGCACATGCTCTGGTGACTATGTCCACCACTATGCCTACACAATGGCAACTTTTAAGCCGTGTCTACACGATATCGAGTAGACGCGGCTTTAGAGACTCAACTGTGTTGTGTGCGTGATTGTTGGTCTTGGCCTCAATCGCGCCCCAGAAGAAATAGTCCAGAGGGTGGCAGTCAGGTGAGGAGGGTGGCCACATGTCCGGCGACCAATGGTGTGGAACACTGTTGAGCAGCCAAGCTTGGGTCAATTTCGTCTAGTGTGAAGGAGCTGAGTCTTACTGGAAGGCGTAGGGACGTCCAACCTCAATATTGTCCATCCAGAGCTTCACCACTCCCGCTAACACCTCTTGGTGCACAGAATCCTACACTTGACGACCATCTAACGTCGTCAAGTGTTGGATTCTACTGCAACACCCGGCATAATAACACAAACTTGTTGGTTCTTTGCTACCTTGCTCGCTCCTTTGGTTGGCCTTCTCTCCGCCACGCTCCCAAGGACTTATTAATAGGAGAAAAATTATTTTCTGAAAAACAAAATGACACACTATAAAATTTCAGACCTTGGAACTACGATGGCAAATATACGATAGTTTCTGAATCGGAAACGTATTCTCGAAAGTGGAAATACTCCACTTCGTTTTGAAAGGCACCTCGACACTACATTGTATGATACGATTTTTCTTTTCAGCGTATTATATGGAAGAAGGTATCTTGATCGAGTTTTTTATCCAGTCGGGCATAAGCTATTTCGCATATTTTGCAGCTGAATTTCTTCGTAGCAGTTGGAGAGGCTCAGTCGTGGTTGGAGTTATTGTTCCTCTCGAGCTATATCAATTTCGCTTAGATTTTTCTTAACCAAATTGCTTCGTGGGAGCTGATACTTGACGTTGAGCAGAAGTCAAAACATTTTCAGTTCATATTGCAGCCAAATTTTTCAAGGTTCAACTACATGCTGGTATTCAGGTTACAGTAAGCAATGAGCATTTCCAGCGAATTCTTATGGTTGAACAATAGAATCTTGGTGCTCCACAACTTTCAAGCATTTCAAAACTATTATTCGTGATTTTCCTTGCAGGAAGGAAATTTTGCTCTCTCTCAAATTCCTGACGGTACAGCTTTCCTTTTTCAATGGAGCCTGCAGGTATGAGGCCTACTTCACAGCAAATCCTATACCGCAAGCAAAAAAAATTAAAATTTTAACTACACTAGTTCTTAGGAGAGAACAGTGCCTGCCTTGCTCGCAGATTTAAATAGCAAACCATGATAATGAAGATCAAAGTCAATTCGATTAGAGAGGTGTAAGGTAGAAGAAGCAGGGAGAGCGGAGAATCAGAGCACATAGCCGCCGCCCCCCCCCCTCCACGGACGGATGGGATGGGGAGGTGGGGAGTTGTCGACACGGAAGGGGCGGCCCTGGTCCCATCAGCGGCGCCGTGTCTTACAAACGAGCTGCCTCACTAATTGAATTGCATAAAAATTCAAACGGACTCTCTTGAGACGACCAACTTGAGGACAGTCTGTGCTTCTGCGAGGTATGGCGTCGCGATGACAGCTGCACCCACGCGATGTGAAGTTGCTTCTATATAGGGACTGTTGAAACGCTAGGGAACTTGCAGCATCCTGAGGTCTATCCTAGCACTGGTAGACTATTGTGGCAGCAATGGCATGATGGGGACGCAGGGATAACAGTAGAGTCGTGAGGACATGAAAGTACCAGGGAGTAGCATACAGAGGACTACGTACCCGTAGTTATAAGGTGGGCGTATAGGAACAATATTGGAGTTCCGAGGACAAAAGGATCAGAGTAGCATCGTGAGGACACAGAGACCACCCACAGCAGTATTGAGAAGTATAGGGTCAACAGCGTCATAGTGATGACGGAGTGACTGCAGCAGTATCCTGAAGACGTAAGGACAATAATAGCGTGGCGAAAACGTAAGGTCAACAGCAAAAGAACAACGTCGAGAGAATATAAAGACAAGAACAACGTCACGAAGACGTGAGGACAACAACAGCGTCAAGAGGCACTGGGAAAACTCCGTTGTCTGGACCTAATGGCAACTGCAGTATCAACGAGACGTAGGGATTACGGCGTAGTATACGAGAACGTAGAACAACAGAGCTGCTATAAGGTCACAAAGATAACAACAGAGTAATGAGAACGTGGCATCGACATAACTGTAGTTATGAGATTGTAGAAACAATAACAGCGTCGTGAAGACGTAAGAATAATAGCAGTATTGTTATGAGGTCGTGGAGCTAGACAACAACGTCGTAATATCCTACAGAGGTCAAAAGAGAGCAGCTTCGAGAGTACTATCAATGGCGGTAGTAAGAACAGTAGTAATAGTAGTAGCAGAATTACTAGCGCAGCAATACACAGTCGCCTCGGGCCGGATGTCCAATGAGAACAGCTGCAGCATTGTAAAACAAGTGGACTTTTAACGGAAAGGCTGCAATTTACTAGAAAAGAATGATCACTCAGAAGTCAAGTGATGCCAGAGCACTAAAAGAACATTTGACGCCATTACGCATATTGAGCCGAATTCACATTATAATCTTTTGTTCCCCATACACTGTACAAAGTCTGAGATTTACGTTGTTGCTTCCTTGTTTCCTTGCAAGCAAGCAAATAGTGCACAACTCTTTTATTTTAATTCACTGCAAATTTAGAAAGAATTATAAGAAACTTTACTTGCTAAGCGGGCAGACATGGCGGCTATGATTATAATAAATCGCTTGGCAGACCCAATGCTGCAATTATAAGTTCACGATAAGACGGTCAAAGGCTTTGTACCGCATACGGAGAGCAAATGACTACAGTGCGAATGTGCCTTTCCAGGTTTTCGGCAAAAGTCACTGAACAAATAAGAAACTTGCGTCGCACGACTTCCCTGCGATGCTTGCCTGTGTTAATGACAATCACTTATATACGATACATATATATATATATGCAAAGTCAGGATGCTAGTTTAAATGACTGTAAACTATTTGTGAGAACGTGTCACGGCATGGCAGCAGAAAGAGCTTACATTCATCGATGAATACCAATAATTTATTCTGTATTCAACTAATATTACCTATAACTTGTTTTAATACATACTATAAACTAGAGCACTCGGAGAGCGCATACGTCCGCCGAGTGAGGCAACGGTAGCAAAAAATTCAAATTGTCTCTGAAACCATAATTTTCTTTGTATAAACTCCAAAATCTAATCATTTGTGCCTTTTGATAATAATAGCAGCTTGTGCAATTTTCTTGAAGATCCGTTCATAATTTTTTGAGTTATACAGCTAAGAAACGTTATCACAAACAAGAGTCAAACATACAAACGAACAAGCCGATTTGCACTAAAATTTAATCGTTTGTGTCTTTTAACATTACTAACAACCCCTATAAATTTCATAAAGATACATTCATTATTTTTTGAGTTATTGTGCTAAAATGCATAAAATTAAAAACAGTGACAAACAAACGAACGAACCGACGGATCATTACCAAAATTTGGTCATCTACTCTTTTTTATATGCCTAACAACTCGTATTAATTTCATAAAAATCCATATATAACTTTTTAAGTTATGGCATTGAGAGAAATGAGACAACCAAACAAACAAACAAACAAACAAACAACAAACAAACGGATGGATATATCTTCACCAAAAGTTAATCATCTGTTCCTCTTAATATACCTAACAATCCCTGTAAATTTAGTCTAAATCGGTTCATAACTTTTTGAGTTATCTTGGTGACAGACACGACGAAAACATAACCTCCTTGGCGGAGGTAAATATTAAACACATTTGCTCATTTAGAGGTGATGGCACATATGTTCTATATGTCCTACTTCTGTTTCATAATCAAATACAATTTCAGTACACAAAGTAACAGCGATCACCGTCACCTGAAGAATTAGTGATAGCCATTATTGTTACCAGCCATTGCATTATTGTGTCAGTGACAGCTTACAGCCCATGTACTTATAGATAGGATTATCTGTACGTCGTAGGTATAACAGTGATTCTGTAGATTATACGCCTAAGCTGTTTTGAAGAAATGAAGGGAATATATTGTGCTACAATAACTGCAGACAGATTTCTTTTAGTAAATAAGTGGTGCATAGCCAGCGACAAAATAACGCAAAATAATCACAAATTAATAGAGCGCGGTTCCAAATCAGAAAACAATACAGCGAGTTAACTAGAAAATATATTTCTGGAAGCAGCGAGAAGCAAACACACACAAATACAAAGATCGAATAGACAGTAAAAAATGTCAGGAAGAAGTTTTTCAATCAAAGATCAATGTAGCACAAAAATGCAATGATAACAATAGTAAGTATGCGCGGTGCGCATAGAAAGTTCAGAACCATATACGCTAATACCTTCTTTTACACATTTACTTTAATAATTCGTATAAAAAATGCAAAACTGAAATCTTTTTTGTGATCTAACGAGGATAACCGACAGAAGACAGAGGAGCACAAAAACTCCCGCAGCAGAAGAAAGCGATGACAACTGCGGCGGGCGCATTGGCGAGTGTGAGAAAGAAGTCCAGAGGCAAAGAAGCTCCCGTCCGTTTCCTGTTCTCTTTAATGAGCCGATCGCCAAATTCTCCCTTGAGGTTGACAACCTGCGAAGTTACTTATTCAGACACCGACAAATCAGTGCATGATTCCTTTTGGCTGTGGTCACTAGCCTGGCTACTTTCTTTGCTTAGAGAAGATCCGCTCTGTTCGTGACAAAGCATCGGTGACGCAAGCCATAGAGCGCCTTGTCCACTTCCATTCACATGCCGCGAAGTACAAAAACACTAAATTACAGTTTCGGCGACTGCGGCTTCTTTCATTCTTCTCCAGGGCAGCAATCAACCTTTTGTGAGCATGTCGCAAATTTCACTGGTGGTCGAGAGAGGACTACAATAGCTAAAGTATACGGTATGTTCCGGCCGTGTGTGCCACCGATGTCCTCAGTGATGGTGAGCTACCGAATTAACGGATGATTGGCGCTGCAAGGAACACATTCTTCCCTTCCTCTCTGCACGTAAATTGAAGCTCATTCAGTTCTCCGTCTGTTGTGAAACTCGCGCACTTGTGACATGCAGCGCTGGCACCGCACCAAACTATGCGCGATTTGATGTTTGTGTTGTGCAGCAAATGCAGTGTTGAGAAACGTAATTTTGTCATTTCTCTAGCGTTGCGGCTACACCTGAGTCCTAATTTGTGCTTCTCACACTCTTTGTTGCCAATGCCGTAGTTCCACCAGCATTATGTGGCGAATGCACTGCTTGGAAACGACAGGATCGTTTTGATAGTTGCACGCATTCGATAATTGGTAGCAGACAGAAATAAAGAATTTAATTTTAAAATATTTCTTGTTTTGTATTCATAAGTAAAATAATTATTAATTAACTTTTGTATGACATGCAATAGCAAACATCGAATAACGTATTTAACATTTCCATACGTACAGCTAGTCTGATAACTCACTCCAACCTTAATACCTTGTTATTTTGAAGAAGCAAATCACATTGTCTGGTGTCAGTATCCTTGTAATAGTTTTACTAAATAAAATCCATATATTTGCGATAATATGGACTGAATGTAACATATTTTGTAAACGATCACATTGTGCGTCTCAATCATACTGTACAAGGATAATCTGTTAAATTCTCTGTTCCAATGCAGTCAAGAGTTCTTTCTCTCTCCTGGCTGAAATTGAGCTGTTCAATGCCATTCGTGTCTGCAGGTGTAGGCTGAGTGTATCTATTTATTCTCATTGTACGTGGCCACCAATATTTGTGACTGGGCCTAATTACTAGGTTGAATTTTGGCTACTTTGTTTGTACTTGTAAGCTTGTAAGCATATTTTGTGAACCCATTGTGTTCTTAATCAACGCTAATTATTATTATTATTATTGTAACACTAATAATGTTTAAATGATTCTTGAAAGGTTCTATAGTTCTTGCTTGCGTACGATCGCTGATGCTGGAAGATACACAACGATACGCTAACAAAATATAAGTCACGCTTGCATTAAACAGTTTTTATATATGGACAAATGTCGGAAATCTGTTGAAGGTGAGACTGTTATCATTTCACATGGAAAATATACATTTTCTTCTTGAGTCAGGAGTTCCCAAACGGGAAAGAGGTGAGACCCATTGAGGGGAGGGGGTGAGAAATTGCACAATGCGTTGGCTTTGGCTGATGAACCCTAACTCGAAGTTGCTTCAATGAACTTATTTCTTATATGCTTCTTTCCTTTTCTTTCCCAGAAAATAGAGTATAATCCAAGCTGCTGCTATATAAAGTAGGGGCGCGTGCGTTTTAAACTTTCTGCTACGGCGTCGCGAGTCAAAAATATTCAGAACAGCCTAGTTAAACCCTTCATCCACTGGTTGGACGTAAAATGTATCACATTAACTTTTGGGGAGCACAAAACATTCCAGTACAATTTTGGTTGAATATTTTTATTGCCGCATCAATCAATAAATTGGTCAAACCCAAAATTTTTCTCCACAAACAAGGAACTAGCTGCAAAAATTGTAATAAATTTAATTAAATATCAGTTTTCGGACTGCAATGCTTTCTATATTTCTCGTACCAGAAACAAATACATCAACGGCTCGGTAAAAAATATTTCCAGTTCGGCGAGAACCATGGAACATAATAACTGCAATGCAACCAGTCATCAGCAAATAATTTATATCTTGCAGTTCTCGTAATCTACACAATTTTGCGAAATGTTGCAGTACTAGCACATTGGTGATACAGCCTAATACATGAATCTAGATCACATGGAACCTATGTTATAACAACTTAGCATTATCCAATGTTCAGGTATTGATTTTTCAACTTTCAGACACCAAACCATGCTCGGAATATAACCAAATGAGGAAACGACTTTCACAATATCTCAAGAGTGTTCAGGTCGCAAGTTTAAATCGCCAGAAACCGAGGAATAGGAGCAGTTAAAGCTAGCCCTGGACCTAAAGACTTTAAAACGCAAATGGCTGGCATTCGTTAGACAAACGATGCCACACATCACGGTTGCCGCGGCTCTGAACTTCTCCTTCGTTCCGCCAGAGGACACTCCTGAACGTCGGAACCAATGAAGCTGCAAGCCGTAGATATCAGGCGTTCGAGAGCTGCTCCATTTAATGTAGTCGTGCATCAGCGGTGTCGAGATTTAAATTGTGCCTTTACTATACTATTACATTTTTAATAGAGAATGATTTTAAACAAATGTGGTGGAGAAATTTGACGTAGAATGTTATTTTGCAGGTTCCTTGAGGAGTTGAAAGATAAAACTTTCAGGTTACTGTTTTCTAATGAAACTCTAAAGGCAACTCCACAGAGAGCAGCTGATAATACTACTGTATACAGCAAGTAATATTCAAAATTCAGAGATAATTTACCAAAGTACAAATTGTGCTTAAAAAAATAAAGTGGCTGAGAAGGCTATGCTGACTTTCTACGTAAAAATTCAAGATATAATGAATATTATACAGTACCGAGAAGTGCGTGACGAACGAAAATAAAGGGGGTTCTCTGCCACAGCTCTACCAAACCTTCATTATAGTCACATGCATAGTTGCTCTTCTTCTCTTTGCTAATACGAGATGCGTACGTTGCGTGTTTGCTAAGTTAGAGGTGAGATCCCCAATTCTGAAGTAGCGCATCTGATCCCCTTTTTCGGGAGAGCTCATAGTTGACAGTTAATAAATGAAACTAAGGTTAATCGTTGTTAATTTCCATTCTTCTCGGCCCGTGGGAACTTCGTTTGTACGTATTTGTACAGAAAGTACACTACAACATGTAAGCATGTACTCGATCCTATGTTTTTTTTAAATTAATATCAAGATTACGCGATTTTGAGTCAAATCTGAGGTCATTGTAAAGCTATTTATTTTCTTTGTTTTGTAATCATAATAGGAACAAGTTAGCACCAAATCTGTAGGCTCTTCAAGAAAGCAAGCTTCCCTATTTAAAGAAAGCAAAAACTTGATACAGCTACGTGCGCAGAAACTTCACAATAGGTGCCGCGTTATACTGCGAATCCAGTTATTTTATATTTAACAATTGCAAGTGACCTAGCAGGTGACCTTCACAACTTACGACAAGAACAATACAATTAAGACAGACTACAGTTCGTTCAACCCCATAACATCTTTCTTCAGCATAATAAGTATTTTTTTTTTCAATCATTGCAGCTATGGTGTAACTCATCGTAAGCTTGTATACTCCATCTTCTTCTTTGTGTACGCTAAGATTCGGTAGCATGAGCGACATGGGAGCTGCACATCCTCGCATCACGTTGTTCGTGCGTATGCGTTGTGTGGGCCCGGCATTAGTCTGTGTTCGTTGGTAGTGGGAACATTCTCGGCGACATGCGTGGAAGTTTTTAAGGCTTCTGCACGAATATGAATTTGTTGCATCGATCCAGAGGTGCGTTAACTCATTACGCACTGGCAGGTATGGTTTAGGGTTTCGTAATTTTTAGTCATGATTTGTACAGTATGCGTCACATTCTCAGTTGATATATGTGACCTTCATATTTATCATAAAATGGCGGAATGCATTATTCTGAAGATACACTCTTAACTATAAGCTAATGGTTTAGAATTTTAACATCCACAGATTTTAATTTCGTGAGAAACACAAACATGAAGCGGTGATTAGACAATTTTACTCCCGTGAACAAAAATAAACTGGAATCACAAGCATGTTTCCAAACAACTGGCAAATTTATAAAACAAAGCTACAACTATCTGAATTTTCGCAGCTTTATTTGGATGAAACATAAAGAGATGCAAAACGATGCAGGAAGAGTACAATACATTTAACATGAGATAAATTACAGCTTTATAACAAGAGACCCATATGTTACCTAACACTGATGTAAGTACACAATTAGAAAGAATATAACAAAAAATTCAGCAGGATATCAAGTGTCCGTAGGCGTTGCGGAAGTGGTTACATCCTGCTTATATGTAGGTACAATAGAGCGAACAGAATTGGCAAGCTCAAAAGGCAAATGTTGGGACGTATGGGAAGTGCCAGGACAGTGCTGGGAGTGATGGATATTTATCAAATAATGCTGCAGCTTATGGAAAGTGCCTGGACATTGCTGGGAGTGGTAAAAGTGCTGGAACTATGCTAGAACTTGTAGAAAATGCTGTACCCGTTAAAGGAGTGGTAGATCGGATTTGTTTGAGCAAAGTTAGCAGATGTAGGAAGGGGAAGCACATGAAGAATGAGGAGAGTAGTGGAAATTGTTGTAACATGTCTAGAATTTCTGGAAAGGGCCTCGACAGCGAAGGCGGCAATATAAGCTGTTATTGGACAGCGCTAGAACTAGTGGAAGTACTTCGAGAACCCTATCATCCGGATGAAGTATCTGGATACTCTGAATTTTAAAGAAAGAGCCTACAAAAGGCGGAAAAGTCTTTTAAATATTTCAATATCACATATATACAAAAAATCTGAATACTACTGGGAGAGTAGTACTGGTAGGAAACTAGTTTGCGATTCTAAGCTGCATCGCGCTGAAGGTAAAATATTTTAAATCAGCATTTCTGCCGGAAGGTCTGAAATTTAACTGGAGGAGAATTCACATAAGTGAGTTCTGAGTCTCAAATTTTGGTCAGTGCTCTGCTACTGATCGGGAAATTAGGCGCAAAAGCAGCTCATAGAAAAGAAAGATGAAAGAACAAAGGCAGAAGAAAGAGACGGCCTCTTCCGTGGTTCTCCACACCAGTGCAGGTATAGGAGCCCCGTGGAATAAGCCAGCCACTTCGATCGATGGTCCACCTCAAGGCACAGGCACAGAAGCATAATAGGAGACCTACATAACTCTATAAACTAAAGTAATTAGCAGGAATTACAGCCAGATGCAATGTCCCTTCGGGAATGTCAGTGGAGATCTCATGGGGATGTGAGGCCTAAGATACTCTTATAGGAATAGATACTGCCAGAATAACCTCTTGAGGGGATTTACCTATTGGGAGACGAGAACAGCGTCTGAACATTACTCCGCAACCAAAGAGAAAGTTATATATGTAAATACGTTACGAAAGCCTAAATCGCCATGGCGTGGTAACTTAAGTTTGGTCAATTAAGAGAGCAAGATTTTACTAGGAACCAATATAAAAGTAGATGCCAAGCAAAACGGATCCCACTGTCTCGAATGAAGCCTGTCGATGGCAAAAAGCATCACTTACGTAGGAATCAAGCGTGGCAGAAAAATACGCTCACCTGTAATAATAAGAAGGCGGGTTCACACCTGAGCAGTTCCGCACGAAGCCTGTGATGCGGATGACTGCAAAGGAAAAGTCGAGTCTCGAGGTAAAAACGATAGAAACGTCGCGTAAAAGTCGCAGTGTAAAATGCGAGCGTAAAAACTGTCCCTGTTTCCGTGTCACGCTCAGCGGCGCCATCTGATGACAGCTGAACGAGGTTGTGATCGGAGACTATTGAGTGTGTATGAGAAACAGAAAATAGAGGTCGAATGTGAGTAAAGGATACGGGGACTATTTAGTGAGTATGAGAGTGATGGGGCACAGGGAGCAAACGTGCCTGAGCAGAAGATAAGTGGCTATTGAATGTGAATGAGGGACAGGGGTATAGAGAGCAATGGTAAGGAAGGGATAGGCGGCTATAAAATGTGAATGGCAGAAGAAAGATGGACAGCAAAGGCAAGGAGAGGATTGGTGGTTATTTAGTGTGAATGACAAAAGGGAACGAAGGGTATATATGTGGGAGTGATGATAGGTGGCTATTTGGTGTGAATGAGAGCTAAAGAGGGGAATAGATAGTAAATGTGTATATGTGAGTGTGAAGGTTAAGAGACGTGTAAATAGGAATGAAGATATTAGCGATGCATCAGATTTAGCAACACCTGGCGGCTTGTCGTTAGGTGGGATGCAGGCCAACGTACAATGAGTCTTGTGTGCAAGTTTGGAGCCAGCAAAGTCAACAGGTCCATAGCGACTTGTTCCATGAACTGTTTTTTATTTAACTGAGCTTTGACAATGAGTAACAACAACTTCGAGCGAGACGCGATATCAAGTTCGTATCACCACAGTTCTCACTTGAGTTACGCAATTCATTCATGGGGTTTCGGTGTGTATGAAAGAGGGACAATTAGGCAGCAAATTTACGTAAAAGATAGGTTTGTTTGTGTGAATAAGAGAGACGAGAAACAGAGGGTAATTAAAGGAACGATAAAAGTTTTCATGTATTAATAAGGAAGTTAATAATAGAATTAAAAAATACGTACTGCATATCGAATGAACAGAAGATTATGGTATTAGGTGAATCAGATTTAAGCTATGGGCAAACGTAAGCAATTGCCTTATCACGGGGCCAACAACCCAGTACTCCACATCGCCACACCTACACTGCACGCCCGCCATATGCATCACTACCCTAATACTACCCGCTGCATCACGACACCAACACTGTTCGCCACATCAACATACCAATACTGTAAACCTCATCACCTCACCAATACTGCAAGCCACATCACCACAACAACACTGAGTGCCACATCGCCACACCAACACTGAGCGCCAGATCACAAAACCAACACTGAGCGTCAGATCACCAAACCAACACTGAGCGTCAGGTCACCACACCTAAACTGAGTGCCAGATGACGACACCAACACTGCACGCTACATCACCTCACTATGCAACACTGCACGCTACATCACCACACTATGCAACACTGCACGCCACATCACTACACTATACAACACTGCACGCCACATCACCACACTATGCAACAGTGCACGCTACATCACCACACTATGCGACACTGCACGCCACATCACCACACTATACAACACTGCACGCCACATCACCACACTATACAACACTGCACGCCACATCACCACACTATACAACACTGCACGCCACATCACCGCACTATACAACACTGCACGCCATATCACCACACTATGCAACACTGCACGCCACATCACCACACTATGCAACACTGCACGCCACATCACCACACTATACAACACTGCACGCCACATCACCA
>LQNS02278159.1:3174341-3226101 GCA_001587735.2 Parhyale hawaiensis | reverse complement strand
CTCTAATACTACACGCTGCATGACGACACCAACACTGCACGCCACATCACAACACCAATACCGCTCGCCACATCACGTCACCAATACTGCAAGTCACATCACCACAACAACACTGCACGCCACATCACCACACCAATATCACTCGCCACATCACGTCACCAATACTGCAAGTCACATCACCACAACAACACTGCACGCCACATCACCACACCAATACCGCTCGCCACATCACGTCACCAATACTGCAAGTCACATCACCACAACAACACTGCACGCCACATCACCACAACAACACTGAGTGCCACATCGCCACACCAACACTGAGCGTCAGATCATCACACCAACACTGAGCGCCAGATCACCAAACCGACACTGACCGCCACATCACCACACCAACATTGAGCGCCAGATCACCACACCAACACTGATCGTCAAATCAGGACACCAACACTGCACGTCACCAACACTGCACGACACATCGCCGCACCAATACTGCCCGCCACATCACCACACTATGCAACAGTGCACGCCACATCACTACACCAACTCAGGGCCCCACATCACTGCTCACGCTTTTCATCACCATTATTAGGAAGAAGAAAAAATGGCCTCGCATAAAACGCTGAGTCCATTACACGCGCCACAGCCCGCGACGCTACACGCGCTCCTTCGCACGCCGCCTAGCTGTGACACTCGAGCTGCATGCAGCACTAAAACATATGCATAGCTAGCTAGTAGGTATTAGGGACTGCCAAAGTCTTTTAGTATCGACCAGCGGAGCTGTGTCGTGTGAAATAGTTAGGTACCTACGAATCGGGCTGCATGAAGTAGATACTAAAAAGTGTTTCACAGTGCGTGGGGTGGCCAAAGCCTTTTGTACATACATATCTCCAGAGCTGCGTGTCGTACGAAATAGGTAAGAATTGGACTGTATGCAGCGATCAAAGTTACGTACCACACGGGACCGCCAAAGCCGTGATAGAAATATTATTTAAGCACGAAAGTCACTTACTTGGCATTTTCTGAAGTTTGAATGGAAAAATGATAGTACGTGTAAATATACTGATCATATTTTTTGCATAGGTAACGGCACTTAAATTCGAGATTGAAAACATTTAATTTTGAAACACAAACAGCTCTCTATGACCTCTATGCAACGCTTTGATCATACGAATCATAACATATTAGAGGCAGCCAAGCTGCAGAGAACTTCACTATTATAGGTCTCTTACGAAAAGCCTTGCACTCACAGCTAAAGTGCAACATGCAAAGGAGAGCCAAACTGTTGAGGACGACACTATTTTGGTTCCTACAGATAGCCAGAAAATTCTGTGTGCGTATGAATAAGGCGCGTAGGTGTGCGCAGAGGTGTAGGCGAGCAAGTGCCACTCAACACAGCCGTCAGAGGCACTCAATGCAGTGCCAGTGACAGTGACAGAGACTCTTATAACTCAATGTATGGCACTGACACGTCCGTCGACGGAAGACGGCAGGCACCAAAGCTATAACTATCGCTGCCTGCCTTGTTGAAAGCTTTACAAAGAACAGACGTCTTGGTGATGGATAGAGAGATGCGCCGCTTCGGCTTGGTTCGTCCACAACGTACTGATTGATAACAATAAAACATTTTTGGTATATTCAGTAGTACGGAACAAAAACATGGACTAGGATATGCATCGTCTTACGAACTACATATGCTATGTTTCATAGGAAGTAATCTACCAACAATTCTTATATAGTATAAGTTTTATCTATAGTGTTAAGACTTATTTTATAATGTATGAGATTGTCAACAGAACGCCATTAAACGGAAAATCAGACTGCTCTGAAATAAGTACAATATGCGAGCTTGACTGAAGGCATTTCTGTAGCTACACAAGGTGCGAATGAAAAATACTGAGTTTCAAACGCATGTACGGTATGTGAGATAAATATGTAAAATATTGCCCTCATATCCTGCTACTGCACATATGTTACAGTACCTATCACTTTCTGTGTTATTTTGGCAGGTTCTTGGAGTGAGAGAAACGACTGAGGAAATACTAGAAAATGTGCCATTGTCTCGAGGCCCAACACTTCATTTGCTCCCACATATGCAGCAAGTGATATCCACCATGCAAGTATTGTTTCTTCAGCAGAGATGCCCGCACTTTGTATTATATGTACTTCCCAAGCTCAATACGGAAGTCATTACGCAATCGTAAGTTCACACACAGTTAATGACTTAACGATAAGTTCGTAGAAAAGTAACTACAGTTCAGCAGTTGCACGTGTGCGGTGTTTGTAGTATAAGAGATGGTCGCATATGATATTTACTTTACCGGCAAAAAGGCATTAAAGAATAAGACATTACCATTAACAGCATATATCTCTTTTGATACGATGAATGTGTCTGGTAACTTCTAAGATCGCTATAATGGGAAGATTTTTCCATGCCTATTATGACTCTACGAGCACCTTCTCAGTAGTAAACTGCAGTTACGTAAAACCTTTGCGCACACAGGTGGCAAAGAAGTCATAGAACGCTCTATTCAAATTTCAGCATCAACACTAGAAAGAAAAACAAGAGGTGTGAAATAATAACCAGTTCAGTGCAGACAAGCAGGAGCACCAACGCTGTTTATTTTCACCAAATAAAATATTTTCTCGGGCCATTAACAACCGATGCGCGGCTCTCTCCCTATTCTTCGTTTCTTGAATAACTCTTCCGAAGTGCATAGGAGTCAAAAACGGTGCAGAATATCTAGCATTTGGTGCACTTTGAGCTGCTCGCACCGCACGTTTGCTTTACATCCTCCGAGACTACGCTGAGCTGCGGCGACTTGCCTCCAACACTCCGTCATTGGTTACAGCGAACTATGTAAACATTACAGCCTGCAAGGCCATCATTGTGGCTGAGCTAGCCTGCAATCATCACCTAATCCATTATCGCGTGGCCGTCATCACTTACGCGGCTGGACGGCACTTATCAGGCCCGGCATCGCCCCTTATCAACGACTATCTCTTTGGCATCTCAACGCTATCGGCCTTCATCTGCTGAGATGTCAGGCCTTAATTCTTTATTTTTTCTTCTTTTTCCTTTTTAGTCGCTAAAAATCCGGAGCAAAGGCGGACGGACGTACCAATGGAAGGCAGGCAGAAGATTCGACTTTTCTCGAAGACTTTTTCCTCGGACCGAAGTAAATTTATTCGCTTCCTTCAAAAAGGAAAAGTTGTTCGGCAGGCAGGGTAAGCAAAAAAGAAGGCTCGGTCGAATGCTTTCCTATACAGATGCCGCTGCATTCTTCGCTTCCACTGATATGTAAAGGGAATAAATTTCTTGTTATGCGTGATAACTGCAGCGCTTTCAATATAGGTTATGTTTAGGGATTTTTTAAGACTGATGGATATGCTGCGTATTTCAGATGAACACTTTGTATCAGAAGTACTGGTGCGGTTTTGTGGGTAACTCATTCATGTTTAAGTTAATGCATAGGGTGGATTGTAAGGACTACAAATGAACGACGAATTCGTGAGAGCAGCTGCATATAGATAGTTAGTAAAAAATGTTGCAATGTCATAAGAAGAAAGTAATATTTGTACGTCGTAATGGAAGATGAATATGCATGCAGTATACTACGAGATATTTGTCCGAGTGGTAAATACCGACCGTAGATGTCGCCTTGTTTCAATATAAAGGTCAGCTAGGAATATATATAAAGAACAAATTTCAGCATTAACTCACAACACGATTGGCTTTAAAATCTGCGTATGCCCTAACATCATTTTCGGCCTCTAAAAAAGCTAATTCACGTTTTTAGCTTCTGAGGCGGCCTGGAAGGCTATTGATTACAAGCTATGCATATCAAAACGACTGACATTGTGAAGGCCAACTGTGTCTTTGCTAAAGTAAAAAATTAATTTAAAATTTTGTTAGATTTTTATGGTATCTCTTCAACAGTATCAAATGTTTATTTTCAAATTCTCAACGCTTGAGCATATGACCTGTTCCTAGAAATTCTAGCTGCTTCTCCAATAGTCCGCATAAATTTTTCACTAATTTCTATTTACGTTTTAAAATATAACGTTGACGAATTATTAACTATGATTAACGTGTGTTCTATGAAACTAAAACTTTTGCAGAAGTAGATACTCCGTCGTGGAAAAGTTAACAGAACGAACTGTTCGCAAAATACATAATGTACAATATAATAAACACTTATATTGACCACGAGTACCATTCGACACAATACTAATCTCAAGTATAATTCTTTGAATATTACGTTGCTCTTTTACATTCCGTAATTACTGCTACTATTCAATGATAAGGCCACACGCTCTCGGTGTAATAGTTGCAATAACATGTTTCTTTCTTGCTACTAGTCACAAAAAGTCACTAATTCTATACAATATACTGCAAGTACCAATAGTTCAAGTCGGTCACATTTTCCTCGAATAAATGCTGGAATAAACATTCATAGTCAAAATTCACTTCATTATCCAAAATCGTCTTTACTTTTTCGTGCTTATAAGCACTTCCGATAACGTAGTGATCTCTTCCTGCACATTGGCCCTTATGCTGAAAACGGTACCTGTGGCTTACTATGATAGAAGTGATACAGTAGTTTCATTCATTCAGCCAGCCGTTCCTTAGATCACGACAGAGCACAGGCGGCATTCTCAATTTGCTTTCACACCCAGCCATGGATTACGGAAAAGTGATATCTAAATTACTTGCTCTTCTTATCACCGCTTGCAGAGTAAACATCAGTATTCGCTTTGGAAGTCTTTCAAACAGAATCTAGATTGAAAGAAATAGATATCATTTAAATTCTTCCTCTAACGTGCAGAGGCAGTAGTTGTACGAACCGGATAAAATTAATTTGCTTAATTTGATACAACAGGAAGATTTCACACCATCAACATCATTCACAAGCTCTCATTCACAGAGTCTGAGCGGAGTAAAACAACGAGATCGTTCCCACAGCTTGTTACACAATAATAACGTTAACAGTCTGCTGGCATTTGCTCCATGTAACACTATCTATGGACGATATCTCAAATGGTTTGCAGGTTGAAGAATATAGACATCGACCACATTCTTTCTCTATAGCACCGTACACATTGGAATGCATCAATAATATTAACACTTACTCTCACATAAATCTTCCAGAACACCTGTAACATAACTCAAGCAGTCGCACTGATATTATTACTTGTGCGCACGCCAGTCATTCTCTCACATAAACTCTGGAACATCAAGAACACTATTGACTCTCACGAAAGCGCCGCACTGTTCCCTGTGTTCTCCATATGAGTCAGGGCGTCTCCGCATCACACTCATGCATGGGAGGAAGCCACGGGAAGACCTCCTTCCTTGGAATAAACCTGGGCATCGCCCTCTGCTGTTCATACCTTGCCTTCTCAGTGTGCATGCCAGCCCCGTACGAATAACATTAGAAGGGTCCCCATTAGCTCTACATATTTTAGGACTCGCCCATCGCTAGGAGAGAAACGTAGCACTTCCTTCAACGGCTCATTCACCATCTGTGATATTCTTCGATGCCCCTATAGCAATTTAGATACTTGTGTACGTGATGACAGGGTGTCGATAAATGTAAAGGTCTACCGGACATACCTGACTGCCTGTTGTCGCTTTGCTGGGTGACATCAGTTGAGGCACGACACTTTAGGCGTATTTGGGACATAAATATTTATACTAATATACTTTTACCACATATATACGCAGCCATCTCTTTCTGTACGTTTGCTGAAGATGAGGGCTGAAAAATTCGTATCTTGGCCCTCTAATATTCCACATAAATGAACTTCTTATAGAAATAGCACTCTTTGAAACAGGATCATTTGATGCCCGTGGGCGGCTAAGGGTTAAAAATTGCAGTACAGCATTATCACCAAATAAATTGCCTGTGGACAATGTATTTGTGGTATTTTTCTCTTGCTAATGCAATGAATTTAAAAGGATTTCGTTAGGACGATTCATGGTGAAATGACTTAATATTTTTTTTTCTATTTTATCAAATCAAATTCTAACTGAGAGACATGCTTACTTTGTGCATCAGTAACGCTTGAATGAATTAACCTACACGAAATAATGATACGGAACTAGCGATAAAATATTTTCTCAATTCGTGTTAACGTTACTGATGTAACTATACAGACAATGTTGTGACATATAACTAAATATATTTCGTTATAATTTATAATTTTGTAGAGCTATAACGTAATTATCACATTATCCTCTGTTTATTTATATGACACTTAAAAAATAACGCATTCAGAGGATGATAAACAACAGCAACAAAAATAAGGTCCTCGCAAATGGTTAGACGGATTATGTCACGCACTTGACTTAACATTAAGCGTTTCATGTCCCATTTTTTAGTCAGTCATCCAGGGAATAGCATCAATTAGATAAAAAATCGACAAAATATCCGCAAGTGTGTGTGTTAAGGAGTCATGTATATACATATATTAAAAGCAATTTCAAAGCGTTTGATTGATTTACTATCCAAGATACATTGAAGGCCATGTCATCAAGACGCATGTCGCAATTTGCATGTGGCAACGTTGTGTGGGTAAAGCATGCTGACTGCACATGAAAGCGATGCTTTTATTTCTGGAGGACACACACACACACACACCTCCGAGGAAAGACGTGCCCATAACATTTTCCATACAAACGTGCAAGAACATTGCATGATTTTTTGGATTATAGGAATATTTATTACGCTAAGAATAAAAAAAATGCCAAGCACACAACACAGATGGCGCAACTCCCACCTCGCCGCATGATTGTGATCGGGCGTAAGACATATTGGCGTCGGTGCGCTTATACGGACCTCGCAAATAGCTGCATTGCGCTGTATTGGGTGCTTAGCGCTTGCCCAAAGTGTGTGAAAAACACTCGTTTACATTATAGAGGAATTCGTGTGGCGTATCATCACCGTCACTCCATCACTTTCATTATCACCTACATCAAGGCATCATCACGGCGCTCGCAAGGGGCCATCATCGCGCCCTTATCACGGTACCGAGAGAGGCCACGGCCGGGCACTGTGTTGTATGTTTTGCATATCAGAGCAGCAGCATTGCCGTACATCACAGCCGGGTTTTCTATCAAAGGACACATCGCATCAGTTTAGGCACGAAGCCATGCGGAGCTTCTCTCTCTATCTCGCGAGCTAGCTCTTGCCGCTCTCCCATGGATGTACACAACGCTCTACGGGTACACGACTCATGACAAGAAGGCCAGTCTTTTGTTCTTATTATAGGCTGTTACCGTTCGTTGCTTAGTGAATTGAAGACCAGCTATAAGAAATAAAGTACATAAACGCCGATATATAGGTATACTGTATAAAGAGAGGAGGTCAATACACACAGCACCAGCTTGGTCTCAAATCGGGCTATGTTCTCGGTATCTGAAAATTTTATCTCTAACAGTTTCACTATCAATGCTAGCGCTCGGAAAGCAGTGTATTGCTTCTTTCTGCAAAAGCTGTAACACTCTCTCCATGCATCTAAAAGTTTAAAAATTCTATTTACTGTTGTTTATGTTTTATAGTTAGTCTGTAGATAAAGATCAGTGTCTATGACATTNTATATATATATATAGCCTTGTCAGCATCTGACCCTTGATCTTATTTAATACCTTGATATTTTGTGAACACAAAAAAAAGATATAATTATGCGTTGTTGAAGAGGAATTGGAATAGCTCGTCTCCTTCAACAATGTAATATCAACATTAATTCATCTGTGATGTATCCTTTGCAGGCATCTCACAGCTACAAACTGGAATCTAGAATGTGCGTGCACGCTAATTCTTTGAGGTCACCAGTGTACCCGCGCTGTCATAAAACGACAGCGAATAATTTGCGTTGATCCTTCTTCATTAACCATGCTTTCCTTCATACAATTGCCAACTTTAAAGATCATCCAGATGAGGGATCACGGCAACCTAATTACCCCAATTACTGAGCATCAACACTCTTATTTTCTGACATGAAAATAATTCATTACTTTTGCAATCAGTTCAGCAACACTGAAAAGAATTGACTCGATTTGGTATCATAGATACCCTATAGTGTGTCATATTCGTCCGATAGTCTTTTGGTTATTGAAAGATGTTTCGTCGACAATTGCATCAAAGTTGGAAGGATAGCTGAAGCAACGAAATCATCTGTGGGAAGAAACTACGAATCAAGATGCATGAGATCGCTAATGGAAGCTTCAGATATCTTCAGTGCTGAGTTTCAACTCGGCAATGTAAGAAGTGTATTTAGACTTGAGGCCATAAATTCGATCTATGGAGAAGGTAATACTCGCGGTCCAACTGGCGAGACAAGCGACGTGCAACGCGACAAATTTGTTGCCCGACAAAATGTAACGGAGGATACAGCAGTCTGCTGCCCCCACCGCCGCAACTGCGATGCCTCGCGACACCCGTGCATTGCTGCAACACGACTCCCGTAAAAATCGTATTGCGTCGCTTGTTGCTTCAGTACGTGGGGCGGCGGCTTAAGCCTGCGATATCTTCATTTTTGAACTTCAACTGTCCCTAATTAAGATATGTTTGCCATCTTCTGCAACCCGGCCTATTTTCTGCCTATCAGCTTTCAATGGAGCTTGAGAGTACGACCAGAGCCTCCAAGCTGGGCTAATTTCCGCCTATCTTTTTTCTTAAAGTGTGATAGAAAATGGATAAACCGATAAACAAGCAGATAAATACACATCGGTCTTTATTATATGTAGATTTTTACGGCCGGGTGCGCGTATAAAAACATTTAAAAAGTGCAGTATTAGAGCTGGCCGAAAGGTTGAACTAACAATCCTGAAATGCAGTTACGAGCTTGGCTACCGAACATGCATTTTATATCCTGAATTAAGTAGGTAGATGCAACAACAATGCAGAAGTTACATGATTTGGGACCTGTTTTTTAAGGCTAATTTTCAGAACCAATTTTAACAATTTATCATTCTTGGTCTGGAGTTCAGTAGGTCTCATACTTGCTTTCAAATTCTACTGCTAATATTTTCACGAAAACAATAAAAAGAGCAACAGGCTAGAGTGCCGATCTCATGACACTGAACATTGCAGGGCAGGGTCGAATACCAACCCAGGCAAGCGAGTTCTTGCAGCGTTTGACGTGCTTGCTCAATAATTGATATCTGCACAGCTGCCACGAGGTACTGACCATTCTCAAAAATGAGGCGGGCACGGGTCGTTGCATAAGAGCCTTCCATCGATAGCGTTATAACTCTTGATGATCCGTGGTCGACTGCAACCGTACACTCCTCTGGGAGCCAGTTGATCTGTGCCTGCAGCACGCACCTGTGTATTTTGGGCTTCTAAGAGGAGGTGCGGTCAAGCTAACTCTACCTGTACTTAATGACAGTGTCGACGTGGAAGAAAATTAATAACAAAGCTGAATAAAGTAGCTATGTCTGTATTGACCCGAAAAGATGCTTGCAGACTACATATTTACCTTCCATTACTGCATTTTTTAGAGAAGAAAGTAGTTACGTGAGTTATCCGCAGAACCGAATTCTGTCACACGAGTTACCTACGTGTCGCAGCCGTTACTTTAGGTCGATAACGACGGATGACACGGAGGGAGTCATTGCTATATTGCTTATTGATGAATCCTCCATCAATACTATTGACCGCACCAGTGGACTTCTCCATAGCAGCCACGAGTGTCTAAACAGCGTGAGAGCAGAAAAAGTATTCCGGAGATAACCGTAAGTCTGAAGCTACTTCAGGCATGCAACCGTTTGATGCGACTAAATGTAAATGAATCAGTTATCAGATGTACCAACACTGATGTCAAATTGAAACTCACCATTTACTACAAAAATCAAAAACTGAAACACATAATTATGAAGAACAGCCCTACGACTAGAATCGACGAGTTACAGAAGACCAATGTAGTCTACAGTTTTTCATGCCCTAAAGAAGATTGCAAGCTTCTTCGTAATGTAGACTACATTGGCTTAGCTACTACGACGCTAAGCAGAAGACTGACTTTTCACTTATCGAATGGAGAAATAAAAACGCACCTTCGAAACACCCACAACGAGACTGTAACCAGGAATGTCATCGTCGCTAACACGGTCATTCTCAAAAAGTTCCCTGATCCCACTAGACTTGCTATAGGCGAAGCCATCTACATCATGGATCGTACACCTGCGATAAACCAACAGTGTGACAGCTTCACTAGGACCTTGAAACTTTTTAGTAAATAATAATTTTGCTTTGGTATCCTAGATACAATCTGAACCAAGTTATGTCTTAAGATTTTCGAACTAAATTTAGAATCTTGATAATGAATGACCATTTGAAACGTTGATCAAACGGTATATTGTAAATAAATCATAATGACTTTATAGGAGCTTTAATTCTATCATTTACCAGAACATACGGAGCGCTTAATTCGCACTATTGAAAAGAACAACAAGAAAATAATTAACTGTGAATCTTCCCTGGTCTTTAATAATACTTGTTTAAAAGAAAATTTATTGTCAACTTACATTAATATATATATATATATATATATATATATATATATATATACACACACACACACCAGAGGCAGCCAAGCATTTCTGGGTAGACGTCCGTACGTTTGGTTGTCCTGGTGGGGTTTTTATACGGCCTCCGAGAACCCCCATCATATCATATTTTTATATGTATCTATATGCACTTCAGCGGTCAACGGTTGGGGTACTACCATCGGAAAAAGCTCATCTCATTAGCTGCAGCTTGTTCGAAACTTCAGTGGTGAGTGTAGATTTCGATATAGCTATTTGGCAACGAATTTCAGTCGTTATACCCAAACCGATCATACTGTATGTTACTTTATAATTTATTATTATACGCTCATTTGTAAGGATCAAGGAAGAGTACTTTGATCGTAATAAATATACTACTCAGAGAGTACTCGCTAGTCAATATGCGTACTACCTCATCGTAGTTATTCCAGATATACTTAGTTGGAAGAATTTTATCACTGTTCTTCACACCAAACTACATTTAGTAGAACCGTTTGGTTAGAAGTAGTATAATAGAGATTTCTCTGAGTATATATTGCCATACAGCGCATATATATAGGAAAGTTACCACCTGTACAAAACTAGCCTGTATTTATTATGTTTTTAACATAGCATGTACTTCTCTCTCAGTCTAGCGAACTGTTTCATTTTTGTATAAAAATATGAACAAGAAACGTGTAGTCAGAATTATATTTCGGCACTTTTTTCCCTAACTTAGATTCAGAAATATATATAACATGGCTGCTTACACGGACGCAAGTTTTCCACGTGGAGCTGAAGTTATAATATTTCTTGGCAGTGTGTTGCAGTTAATAACTGTACTTAGTTCCATTAAAGTCGGGAAATATGATTGCAGTTAGATTTATCTTGGGTAGAGACAAATTTAACCAAGTAAGTTCGGTTCAGAGTTCACCTTGAGGTAAAAGTACTGTGCCTTGGAGATAGAATACCAGGAAATATTTGTAAAATATTAATCAGAACTTGTGTGAAAAAAATAACACACTCGTCATGTAAACTGCTATTATATGGTGGCACGTGTATCCAATTGATGTGAGTCTAATAATACGCAACAGGAATATCGCTATATATTCGGCCACCAAAGAAAAGGATTTAAGTATAGTCTGGCCTATTTGTTCATTAATGTATGATGATATCAGTGTTTCATAAATATAGCAGTAAAATAGGTACAGGAAAGCCGTTATTAATGGCATCAGGCACAAAACGAATGGATTCAAGCTAGTGGTATCCCTAATGACCTTATTTATAACAGCAACAGTTTTTCAAAAATACAGCAGCAACACAGCTATAGAGAAGCTGCTATGCTGACATTCAGCAGCCAAGCAAGAGGATTCAAGAAATATTGCCAATATTTTAACTTACAATAGCATCAGTGTTAAATAAAGGCTTTCAGTTACCAAACATAAAGACCTGGTGTATCGAAATGACACGTATATCAAAGTCTGACCTTTAATACAGACTCCACCAACATAAGCAGATTTCACCACAGTCCATCACAGTCCGGCGCTCTGTGAGTGCCGTTGTGCGCACGGCGGCCAATCAAGGCAGAAGATCTTCAGTCTGGAATGAAGGCGCCTGAGCACGCGATGTTCCGTCGCTGAATCTTATTAGCCAACTTATTGGTTTATTAATTTGGACTGCGGCGGGGCCTCAAAGCATCGACAGAGTCGTGCTATCTGAAGGCATCTGCTCAGGTGGGAGTTTTTGCAATGGTTGGAGCGATACGCCTCCATGCTGGGGCCTCTCACGCGCCCCGTTCCCATGGCCATAAAACTCTCGTGTCGAACAGAGCAAGCTTGATAAACAAGCATTGCTGATTTGCTGATGCGCCGCTAAGCAACGATTTGATGCCACGATCCTATTAGATATTACAGTCATCCTATCAGTTGTGGAGAGTTGGTCGATGGTAGGCCATCGATAGCGCTACCATTGTAGAACTGATCTGGAACGTAATGGAAATGAAATGAAGCCGCATCTCGGGTGATTTCTTTTTACATTGTAGAAGACTAGCGTAGATTCAGCATTGATGGAGAGGCATTACTGTTTTTCTTTCTGATTACTTCAAAGCAGCGAGCGGTAGCTGCTGCACAGCCGTTAAAAATAAGAGAATAATTCAATATCATTTATATACAGGAGTACAACTCTGCGGGAATTAATTTCCAGACCTGCGTCTTGAGCCCAATTTATAGAGAGGAGCGCAGATATATCGTAACTGATACAAGTCCGGTATTAGAGTGTTGTAACAGATAACTTTTATGCTAGTGGATTCTCATTTAGAAAAAATACACGTAGCACAACTATTCATATTGAAGGTTTAATTGGTGTCATTTGAAAAATTTGTATTTATCATAGGTCAAAGCAACACACTGTTATATTTGTTCTAAAGGCCAAAGTATTCCGAGACGAAGCATCATTATGTAAATATTTTCTCGCAGTTGATAACAGAAATTAATTGAGGCTTGTTTGAATCGCACAAATTTACGACACAGCAGCACTACCAACTTAACTGTTGGTAGTGCAGAATACCTCTTAATGCGAGGCAGAATACCTCTTAATTACTGCGCCTCGGAAAACATAGAAACGCTTTAACATTGTTATTCTGAAAATATGACGGGCGAGTTAATGCAGCATAATGAATGATTTAGGATGTCTGCTACCCAATGATTACAAGGCCAAAAACTTCCCTGCTACTATACCGAATTGCATGATGGGCGTGCCGTCCTAGCCAACTATATAGGTATAAATTTTGCACTCGCAAATTCAAATTCCACCACTATAACTATGCTGTACATCAGATCGAATGAAGTTCAACTGTCTTTGAACCACGGTTAAATTTGCTCAATTGGCTTCTAATGTCCCTAAACCAAGTTCAAGGAACATTTTTACTGGAAACAAATTCCATTTATTAGAGCTAAAATTCCAGAGACAGATCAGGCCTGTACTCTCCAGTAATGGGGCATTGTCGCTATATGTAGAGCTGAAATCTACCTCACCGGACCTGCAGCCATAAATACATGATAGGATATAAGCTCGTAGTCCAGAGTTAGAATTCAATGAATGCTTGCTAATATTACAGAGACTAAAACTTAGATAAGTCCATGAATGGAGAATAGAGCGATCAAAATTGAGGTTTCCATGAGTACATTCAAATTTGAAAGGATGGTAGCTTTTCTGTCGCTGAAGGAGAGCCAATTCGATTGTGTGTTTCAATGACAGTATGTAGGTGGTATTCATTGAGTACAAATTCAAAGTCTAAGAATGACCAATATACTGAATAAATTGTGGAAATTGGAAGCATTGCAGTAGTCTGCTCTAATGAAGCCTCATCAGCTACTGTCAGCTTCTAGCTGTATCAATGAAGCCGGTTCTCCAGAGGAAGCTATTAAATTCATCGTGGATGATAATCGAATATACGATAAAATATGACTGACTCTCCCGTACAAAGTAACGAAACATACGCATTTACTATTTTTTTTCAATACTCCGTGTCTAGTACCGTTATGAGAGCGCTGCAGTTGGTCATTCACATTCTGTTTTGCGGATAGTCTGTAAATTATAACTGCGGAATGGTTTTAGATTTGTATTATAATATTTTCAAAGAGTTTAATTTGGCCAGGAATGTATCATCATGGACACCGAGTGCTGAAACCTTTAGCAAAACTCACAACCACTCTAACTGTTGCTTGAATATGACCGTCGCAAGCTCAGGCCCTAGTCCCACACCACAGCTCAAGGGCTCTTCACACTTCGAGCAGCCAGCACGCAGCTCATTGGCTGAGAGAGAAGCTCAGGTGTCACAATTCACGCCATTGGGATGGAGAGGACCAATAGCAGAGCGGCTAGCAGGTAAGAGGTGTGAGAAGGGTGCTAAGTACTCTTGATGCTCATCAGCCGCTTCTACAACTCAAGTAAAATGGAGCCAAGGATTTTCGGACATGTTGCTTAGCAATAGCGTTAGAGTAGGACACTCTAGACTTGCGCTTCCGTCAAAATAATTGTTACAATCAATGTGCAGTATATAGAGATGTGTGAGGCTTACTATAATTTTTTTTTTGGCAATGTTTTAAAAGTATTGCGTCACGTATAAGTTTATGGCACACTTATTGAGTAGAAGAACTTACGCGGCTGTGGCAGGGTAGAATTTTTTTATGTAACGTTGTTGCTGTATTTTGGTATTTATATCAGTTTCCATCACGTACGTATTTTCAAAGCTGAACTGCTTTACGAAATTAGCCAGGTGTGTTTCTATCAACACAATTGACTAAGCCGACATTTACCTTAGGTACCTCCGCATTTCAGGTAACTTGTAGCAGCAACATTCGAAGGTACCGTATATACGCATATGCTAATGTATTTGTAATTGTTTGAATTACATGATTATAGTCTCACTGTAGCTTATAATAAATTTATCCATGTCGTGTTGTCCCTATCCTAGTGTTGAGTGCACATTATGTGACGAGCAATAAATCCCACAATAATGTCCTGGTCTTGAGCTCCAGCTGCCGCTGTGTAGTCCCGTCATGACGGCTGTTTTCAGCAGGACCCTAATCAGAAATTGCCGAGAGCAAAGGCTGTAAATATCCCCAACGCGACCGCCATCACCTGGTATGGGCGAGCACCCCTGCCACCAATTAATTTTTTCCATTACTACAGGAAATTGATGACATGAGCACCAGGGAACGTAACAACACTCGGGGTATTACACAGGAAACATTGATAACTTAATAATTGCGAGCCTTCCCTATTCTCTGTTTGAACATACGCGACATATCGTAGGTACATATATATATATATATATATATATATATATAGCTATGATCGAGTTTCTCCCGGAGTTGTGATTTGTACAAAAAGTAATAATGATTTCTCGTAGGAAGCTTTCCCTGAAACATGTATGAAATTGATCTTACACTGTTACAGATGGAGTGAATGTGCAAAATGATAACTATAATTTTGCTGTCAGCGTAGTCAGTTTGAAATTAGTATATTTTATCTACGATAGATACAAGGTAGTTTTTATGTCAGAATTTCCTGCAAGATACATCCCATGAAATGGTGGTATTCATATAGAAATCTAAGTCGTCGTTGAAAGGTCAATTATACTCGGCTTTATTGGACCGTATAATAAAAGTGTGTATAGCTTCGCGCTTGCTGTTCGTATTTTGATTGTGTTAATTACTATTTTGTATACGATGACGTTAATATATATCTATCTTTTAGATATTTACTTTTACTTTACGAGTTTAAGAGATGGGCTACGCAGTGTAGCTCTTTGTTCAGGGCATAAGCAAACTGTAAATATAGTTTTTTTTATAACTCTGGGTTCCCTTATTGCAACATTTCTCATCATCACAAAGAAAAATCCACATTTCCTAAGCCCTATCCTCATTTTATGACGTTCTGCCATAGCCACAAATCACTACAATTTCCAACTTCCAACAGCCAAGAAAAGAGACCAAAACTTGACACGCCCGCTGATTGTCTCATGACTTCATTAGCGTCACTGATAAAAACTGGGGCAATTGTGGAACCCAGAGCGCGTACAGTAATTGGGGGATGCGTGGGGCACACATGTCGGCGGCCGTGCGTCTCCAGCTGACCTGGACGTCCCTAGCTTGCGTCAGAAAGCGCCCTATTGCAAAATTGCTCTCGATACAAAAAATGAATGTTAAGTGACATTTTCCCTTTGGCTATTCCGAAAAAATAGATTAAATTGTGGAATGCAGTAATTCCGAAACCGAAATATGTGCTTCGGTTTTGTGATGTAACACACTAAAATTTATCGAAGTTTGATTGACATATGCAAGAAAGAAATATTATTACGAAATTCTATAATAATATTATAATTTCGATATCTTAACGACAGTAAACGTATTAATAACTATCAGAGCCATAAAGTATTGTCATAATACTTAATAGCAATAATGTCTGCAACAGTAGCTATCTATCACTTGCAAAAACAGTAAAAGCATACAAAATAAAACAAGTATTATGAAAGAGTATTTGTATTTCAACCAGAACTGTTTTTACAAATAACAATGGTAGTAAGACAACAGCAACAATAAATTATTTTTATCAATACTGTTCCTACTTCGATCAGTACTATTTTATGTACAACACAGCCGGTTCGCCTAATTCACGAAGTTTTAGAACTGTTCATCTTAAAATAAATAATGTTGAGGGTTTGCAATGCAAAACAGTGACGCCCTAACCATCGTACGGGTGGTCCAGCTGCTCCCCTCCATTTCTGGCTTGGCCTTCTCACAGCAAAAAAAAAAAAAAAGACGACTTCTAGCGACGTTCGAAAAACTCACTTGAGTCACCCCTGAATTAGCACAAAACTGCCCCAGGTATTTCACTTACCGAAAGTTTTGTTAATGATCGGGCAGAGACACTTTTAATCGTTACCTGGCGATTACCTGCAGGACCCACCCTAGAGCCGCGCGTGGTGGTGGGCTCTGGTTAAGAGACAGTCCAGTTCGTGCTCCTCACCTGGCTAGCCCAATATTACTGTGTTGACCTATACGTTTGACGTCGTTTGTGTTAGCCCAGAGCTACCCCACCATAGTCCTTAAATTTGAGTAGCATTACTTCTGTATTATTCTAACAAACGCTAATAAACCATCACTGAGGGTATGACGAGCAGAGATAGTGTCCTACACCAAATAATTTTATAAGGACAAAATCTCTAATCTAAAACATCCAAGGGTAGCAAAGTCCAAGCACCAAAACATTCAAATGTATTATACTCCAGTGGAAAAATGGTTCACAGATAAATTGATCTACAGGGAATACGGTCCAAGATCTAAATGATCCAAATATAAGATACTGTACGTACAGTTCAATTACTGATAAAATGGTTGATAAGAATTAAGTGATGCCCAACAAGTCGTTACTCGGAAGCGATTTGGCTTAACACTTTGGCAATACCAGTTATATATTGTAATAGTGTGCCATCTTGCATGCTTAGTATGCAGAGCACGCTGTGTTCATGACTGTTACATATATGTACATTGCTATGCATATGAGCGGTCAATCATCTCACTGTGTAAATTAAAGAATCAATCATAAATTATTTTATCAGAATTCATATTTATTTTTCTTTTCAGAGAACTGGAGAAAAGTTACTCTGGTTGACTCCTTCGGCCAGGAGCTTAGATCAATGTCTTCGGTAACTTCTAGCATGTGCAAAGACAATATTGGTATAAGTTGCTGTGTTTTTTTTTTCTAATTTTCTGTCCATTGCTTACCGGAAGTTACCGTTCTTAGTAATGGTCCTCAGTGTTGAAAGAATTTCAAGTGTTCTGGACCTACGCGAAAATGGATACTTTTTGCTTAGGCATTTTCAAAATTTGGCATTCTAGGAATTGGAATACTTGCATACTGTATGAACATTTTAAGATCAGATTTTTGTCGCAACATCAGGATGAACCAGGAAGCAAAGAGCGCAACGGGAGGACTCACGAAAAATTGGCACCAAAAAGTGACGTCATCATCGATGAATCTATAGCTGAACAGCCTAGGACTATTTTAACTAATTTCACCAGAAAAATCGTCTTAAATTACAAAATTTATCCTTAGCGTATAAATAAATGAAGATAATATATACTAATTTAGCAATTAACTATAGAAAATTGCAGTGCNAAAAGACGACTTCTAGCGACGTTCGAAAAACTCACTTGAGTCACCCCTGAATTAGCACAAAACTGCCCCAGGTATTTCACTTACCGAAAGTTTTGTTAATGATCGGGCAGAGACACTTTTAATCGTTACCTGGCGATTACCTGCAAGACCCACCCAAGAGCCGCGCGTGGTGGTGGGCTCTGGTTAAGAGACAGTCCAGTTCGTACGTGCTCCTCACCTGGCAATACTACTGTGTTGGCCTATACGTTTGACGTCGTTTGTGTTAGCCCAGAGCTACCCCACCATACTCCTTAAATTTGAGTAGCATTACTTCTGTATTATTCTAACAAACGCTAATAAACCATCACTGAGGGTATGACGATTAGCAAAGATAGTTTCCTACGCCACATAATTTTATAAGGACAAAATCTCTAATCTAAAACATCCAAGGGTAGCAAAGTCCAAGAACCAAAACATTCAAATGCATTATACTCCAGTGGAAAAATGGTTCACAGATGAATTGATCTACAGGGAATACAGTCCAAGATCTAAATGATCTAAATATAAGATACTGTACGTACAGTTCAATTACTGATAACATGGTTGATAAGAATTAAGTGATGCCCAACCAGTCGTTACTCGGAAGCGATTTGGCTCAACACTTTGGCAATACCAGTTATATATTGTAATAGTGTACCATCTTGCATGCTTAGTATGCAGAGCACGCTGTGTTCATGACTGTTACATATATGCACATTGCTATGCATATGAGCGGTCAATATCATCTCACTGTGTAAATTAAAGAATCAATCATAAATTATTTTATCAGTTATCCAGCTTAACCATGAGATATACGCTAGATTTAGGGCTTGGATTGACGTGCCATTTCCTCAGAATGTTCAGAAATTGCGCTTATTTCTGGATATACTTAAGTATTATGTCAAAGTAAAATAACATCGACCTGTCTTACAGTGAAATTAAATGAATGCTTGCTTCATTCTGAAGATGGAAGTTTATTCGGAAGAAAATTGGAATCTAACAGCTACTTTATGTGGCACCATTTGGGGTAGAAGATAAAACTACTTCCATGTCACTATAACGCTTTAATAAATAGCTTAATCGTTGGTGCTCCTATTTATCAGTGGCTTCTATTCCGGTCCTCTTAAGTAAGAATTCATATTGATTTTTATTTTCAGAGAACTGGAGAAAAGTTACTTTGGTTGATTCCTTCGGCCATGAGCTTAGTTCAATGTCTTCGGTAACTTCTAGCATGTGCAAAGACAATATTGGTATAAGTTACTGTGTTTTTTTCTAATTTTCTGTCCATTGCTTACCGGAAGTTACTGTTCTTAGTAATGGTCCTCAGAGTTGTAAGAATTTCAAGTGTTCTGGACCTACTCGTAAATGGATACTTTTTGCTTAGGCATTTTCGAAATTTGGCATTCTAAGAATGAGAATACTTTCATGCTGTATGAACATTTTAATATCAGATTTATGTCGCAACATCAGGATGAACATACCTATAATTCCATACATATCCAGAGTATTAAAACGTCTATCTCGTTTCTCTAAATTTAAATGCATAAAAGTTCACCCACTCAACATCCTTAACACGCCAACCTCTACATATGTACAGTATTATATGTAATACTGCTAGCGCACTGCATAGTCTTAACCTTAAAATACTTGGAATTAATATGACTTCTCATAGGAATATCATTCTTCCATACGTCCTTCTGTGTAATACTACTAGTACTAATTTGACATTGCTGGGCAGTTACCCTGTTCTGGCCAGGTGGATCTCAAAGCTCACTTGCAAACAGTGCCAGTCCGACGAAAAGTGCTATTTAAGTCAGATAGTAAAGGGTTAAGTTCCTGAAAGAGTTGTTGACTCACAAGATAGAATTGTAAGGTTCGACTCCAACCGTAATTCCTGGGACTTTCTCGAATTACCGTCCATACAGAATGACAACAACATTATATATATAATCATATCTCTAATGGGAAAAGAAACCCATTTCAGCAATGGTCAGTCACTGTATATATAAACAGTTTTCCTCTGGCATCAGAAACTATGGAGAGGTGACATTTTTAAAGAATTCTTTCAAACATCGAACTTTTCAAGTTATATACAGTTACGACTCATTTCTCGTTAGTTTCAGGAATAAGGAATAATTATGTACAACAAGCACAATCTGTGTTCATTTTTGCAACGTTCGAAGACCTTTTTTACGTTGTTTCACTTGATATGCTCATGCTCTACGACATGGCTTCTAGCGGCTTATGTGACTCGAACTGTAAAATCTCATCTCCATATTCAGTTACTTCAGAATGATATGGTTCTAGTAAATTTCCGCACCGTGTTGCAGATCCACTTCATACAATGCATATGACAGCCAGGACAATCGCTATACTGTATAATACAGCGATTCATTTCTTCTATGGTATAATGCGCAATGATTACGCTGACACAACTTTATTTATTATAAAATTCAGGTTCAACGTCAAACTATTTTTTTCTACTTTACGAAATAAAAGAGCCTGGTACCGTAGTTCCCGCTCACTTACCATGATTTAGTCTAGGTATAGAAATGGACGATGGTCTATCTTCTAGTAAAGCGCATGTAAAAGCTCAGCCTTTCCATCCTGCACTTCTAATATTGGGACACATAAGTCCTCTGGAGGCGAGGAATTCGAGCGATCGAGTTCTCTTTTTTTCAGCCGTGCACGAATTGTGGGCCTCCTTGATCCTCTTAGAGTGACCGGCACAAGCCGCGGCGTCGCTGTGGGGCCGGTATAGATTTGTGGGACGTACGTGGTGCCAGAGCTTCAGTGAATTTTCGCCCAATGCTTTCTTTAACAAATTCGACACTTAATAGCTCGAGATTAACAGCAGCGATTTTCATCAAATTACATCTCATGTAAGATCAACATCAGAACAAGCGATCCGCTTGGCCAATGACAGGAATTTCGTTGAATATAACTAGAAAAATGGAATATAAAGTTTGAGGAACTGACGGTTTTTCTTGTAACCGCTGTCACTACGGGAGAAGTTCCTACAGATGGAAGTTTCATGCAAGGTCGGACGGAGCTTCAGGCACATCGCAACTTCAACTATTTGATAAACTTAAATCTGGCTTCAATTACTTAGCGTTTGTCATAGTGGAATGCTTATATATAGATAGCCCATTTACTGTAGAGATGAGCCTTTGAGTTCCATAAAGCTTAATGTAGGCAAACACGGGATATTTAGTGAACAAAGTGTGAAGAATTCAATACAGAATATTTGGATACTGCAGCACCAGCCTTCCAGATTTCCCTCAGTGAAGAGAACGTGTAACAGTAAACCTATCTTCTGGGGATCGTTGTTCTTAAGAACGCGCAAGTGCACAAATTCCTTTTTACTCCAGATATCAATCAAGGTAACGCAATCTTCTTTTCACAAGCAGTAAATAATTTTCGTCACGAGCTATGCTCACTTACGCCCAGGCGTCACAATGGTACAAGAAAAATCATGATCCTTTGATTCATGATAGTGGATAACATGGCTTTGCACGTTGTCTTAGGTGTTACATAGAGCGGTAAGCTGTTATAAACAGAATATCCTCGGTGTCTGAAGACAACCTATTCCGACCCAGTTTCACAAGTATCTCGCTTCATATCTTATCTGTTCTAGTGAATGATGCAGGAGTAACACTTCAACCTAGGATCATCTCTGATTGGGACAGCTTTCCCAGAGCCCCCAACTATATATCGCGATTTAAGTCGAAGTCAAGTCCGGATTTTACCACGTAACAGAAATTAAGCTCTACAGTAGCACTGTTATTTGCAGCTCGTTCTTAAGTTTGTGTGTTTCGAGGCGCCTGTGAAGGACCAGCAGCTCTTCCATCAGTCGCCGTCTAGCCGTCACGTTGTCCTGGAGTTCAGTAAGCTCCTCAGTAATTTGTCTTCTCCCAAACGTCTTTTCCCACTCCTGCAGTGCCCTGATTTGTGGCTTCGGCATCACCCCAACCCCTAGTCTCAGCTCCACCCCAAACACCTCCTCCATTTCTAGCCAAGGCTCCTAAAAACAATTTCCTTAACTGCGCCGTTTGTTTGCCCTAACTTGGAAACTCCCGACTAAAAGGATCGCTCTCTCTCTCTACTTCCCTTTGATCCAGAGCTTCACAAAAAAAAGAAGAACTCAGGGTTAAATTTCTTGTACTGAGCCACAGCTTCTCTTGAGTCTTTTCTCACAGTTGACCTGCTAACCAGTGAAGATTTTTCAACATCGAGAGCTATTTTAGCGTCCAGAAAGTCTTCTAAGCGACAGATGAGCAGTACGATCACGGCTAAGTGCCGACTTCTTTCAGTGAATGAAAGTTTGTGACATGTCTTTTGTAAACCTTATTGCAGTGGTAAGGAACTGACTCAGTCAAACCGATCCTTTTTGCAGTGCAACAGTGTTGCAATTTTATTGTGAAAAGACACCCACCACATGCGAATGACACTTTAGAGTAGCATTTGCCGATGGAGTCTATACAAAACACGGTCTGTGCTTTGTCTAAATAAAAGTCATTATATTCTTAAAGAACACTACAGTTTAACTAGTTTAACTGCCTGTAGTCGTAGCTCTTCTAAAGTGAAGTCACATTACATACCTACTTTTATCCTCAGAAAAATTTGCATACGAATTGGAATGCGCCGATCGAAATTATGGCCAGTTATACCATTATTTGTCCAGTATACGTCTTATGATTGTGTTTATAATACTCATTTGCTGATTTAGACGAGTGGAAGAAATGGAATTAATTTCAAGGAAGCAACTACTGAGATTTAAGTAAATGCGTGAGTATTTTATGAATAGAAATGAACGATGTCATGGATAGGTATATGAAACATGAAAGACTTTCAATGACTGTGAGTCTAAAGCATAAATGTGCGTCATATGCTACATTAAATTAATTTCCTCTATTTCCATTTGAATAGCTAAATAATCATTAAGCTCCAGCGTATTTTCTTCCCGTATCAACATTGACAGCTCTAACGCTCGATTGCTCTCCGTTCTGAAGCACCGCATTGTCTTGACGAAGCTCATAGCTTTCCTCGAAACTGTTTGTTTACACTATCTCTAAAGTGCGTTTCCTCCCTGACAAGAACCACACGCTCTTTTTCTCTCTCACTCCTTTTCTCTTTCTCTCTCGGTAACTCTCAGGGGCGGCGCCCCCCTTTCAAAAGGTCGTGCCCCCCGATCGATACCGCTACCAACGGTGCCGCTGGAATGAGCACAGGCGCCTTCTCCAATCTTTGCGCCGTCCGAGCCTTCCTGAAGAATGTGATCCAGATGTGCCGGGGAAACAAAGGGGATACCATAACCCTCGTGATGGGATGAAGGCCCTCTTTTGCTTAGACGTTTGCAGAGCTGGGCATGGCAGCCTTGTATTTGGTGGAGCGCAGTGGGATAGAATAAGGAGGTCTCCCAATCGGGGATCTCGGAGGAAGGAATCACACGCATACAGAAGCTAGTAATTATGGGAAAGAAAATTGCAGAGTTAATAGTCGTGATCTTCAATTATAATACTAGTAACTGTTACGGTTTTTGCACGTGCGACTGAATACACTGATGTTACAATATTTTAGTTATTATTACATCACACCAGACTGGCGACGTGGGAACGGAGAAACTCCATGAGGTTAACAAACCCCCTCGCAACAAGCCCAGTAAGTGAAAAAAAAATCCGAGATCACAGAAAAGCTATGTGTACAGATCGTTTAAAGCTGCCAATACCCGCATCAGCTAAGACAGAGCCATCAAGACCATTCCAAACATCCACATACGATGGAAAAAGTGAACGAGAATACAGGCTCGTACGACATCGTAACGGTTCCAAGGCAAACTCATAAAGAGCAGCAGTATGCCAAGTATACCTCACCCGAACAAATGGTTTAGGAAGAAAATCAGACAGTGGATGAATAGGGCAGTTGTAAATTTTATACAAAAAGGAAACCCCACCAACTCCGCGCCGATGCGCCAGATCACAAGGCACAACACCATCCAGCATGAATGCACATCGACGAACAACTTTGTCAAGCAAACACAGATGGCAATTGGCAGCAGAACCCCATACTACGGAGCAGTACTCCAGAGCAGGGAGGATATAGCAATTAAAGCAGCGACGTGTCAATTCTACCGAGACAAACACCCTCCAAGCACGCCTCATAAGACCAATTTTTTGCGATGCACGTGAGACAACCTAACGAATGTGGGGCTCAAACCTCAACCTTTGATCAAAATTGACACCCAAGATTACCAAGTCATCAGCTACAGGAAGTGACACTCCATCAAGCATGAGTGCAGGAAAAGGAGGTTCCACTGTACGCGACCTGGACACGAGCATATGGTCTTAGTCTTGCATGGTCTCAGTGGAATGCTTTCAACAAGCAAACTTCCTTATTTCTTTATATATTTCAGATTAGGAGAAAATTGGGTTGGAAACTAAGTTCTTACCGGTTTTTTGTAGCATTTTAGAATGTATTGTATTTTCCAATTAGAGAATTTATTTTTTCAAAAACTATAATTTGAAAACATTTTCAGCCTATTTTAGAGTTTTCGAGTATTCTTAGTTAATTTCTGTTTATTTTCAACCCTGCAAAATGGAAAGTCAAGTGGAAAATGTGAGCATTTTCGACATCTTCATTTTGCTTTTAACCAAGGTTCTAGAAGGCCAAGAAAACTGCTTACGATATTTACACTGTGCATGGAGAGGGTGCAATAGCTGAAATGACCGCTCGTTATTGGTGTGCCAAGTTCAAAAATGGAAATTTTGACCTGAAAGACTCCCCTCGTCCACGGTCGTCCAGATCAGATCGCTGATGAACGATTTAAGCCATATTTTGAACGAAAATTCTCGTCAAACGACATGGGAACTGGCATACAAAATGGAATGCTTCCACACTGCTGTACATGCAGAAACATCTTCACTCGATGGGAACCCTAGGTTCAGAAATATGGATCATCGGCTTTGTATACTTTAGGTGACAGAAATAAAAATCTGTGAGCCACAATCTCCGCCGGTTTGCTTGTTAGTCACCGCTCAACTCATGGACACAAGCAACGATTTCTCAACAGAATCGTTAGTGCAAGCAAATGATGGTGCCTGTACATTATATAAATACTATGTGTAGACGGGTAGTTATGTTTGATACTACTGCAGAATTGAAAGCGTGGTTGGATGAGTTTTCGAGTCGAAACCGGACAGTTTTTACTCACAAGGTGTGAAAAATCTTGTTGAACGTCGGGAAGAAATTGTAAACAGCAGTGGAGCATATATTACGGTAGCTATTGATTAGTTAGTTGCTATTTTGTATTTAACCTTTCAAGAACATATAACAAAAAACGGCAAGGACTTAGTTTTCAACCCATTGCAAGTTTCTCTAGCACAGGTTCTCAATGCAAGGAGCAAAAGCATTGTATTGACCGCAGTATTTCTCTACTGCACCCGCAGAAAAAAATATCCTAGAGCCTCTAATAGCGTAAAAATTACTTTGTATTACGGTGGTGAATTAAAAACTGGCAATCCATGTTCGGAATTTAATAACCTCTATAGTCGAAATAATAGGCCGTTTGCCACGCGAATAGTATTATCTAAATTGCTTTCTTGGCAGTCATAGTGCATGAGCATCTCAGGGCTTCTCTCAAACAACTGATCTCGACCCCCATGAATTTTTACAAAAGCAGTAGAAGGACCCATAAAACTTTTATATTCACTTAGCAAACACGATGCGATCTCAACTTCTATAGACAAACGCTACATGTTCTTAAAGAATATTATTGTTATCGAAAATATAGTTAAGGCAGTAGTATTTTCTGACAGGATTCCCCTTAAATATATACTACACGACCCGCGGGTCGTGAGTGAATGTTTGGACCACATAGTTTTCAAAATTTTAATTTCGATGCGTTTTAAAAGTCAATTAAACGTAGGAAATTAACTTGATGTAAACACTGAGTTTTAATTGTCCTGGTCGGCTCAATTGTCCCGGTTTTGGCTAATTGTCCCGTTCTTGGCAATTGTTCCGTTCGTTCATGGCTGATTCATTGTCCTGTTCCCTGCTATTTGCCGCGCTCCTGATCTACGGGGAGTATTGGCTTAAAACCAACACCTATTGTTCCTAAGAGTACTTCAGTGATACCTTGTTTTCCCTATATATATATATATCATAATATATCTACCTATATTACATATATACACCAAACCTCCCAATTTCATCCACCGCGCATTCTCATCCTTAACAAAAGAGAACAGCTGATCTGCAGGTATGGTCATACCCTTTGGAAGGGAATTTATGTTGTAACTGATATTTTATTACAAACCGACTTGGCTATTCATTTTTCCTTTCAGCTCAATACAACGGTGCCGCGAAGTTCATTCAAATCTCGCGTGAACGTAAAACGTTTATTCAATAAAAAGTTACTGCGCATTTCACTCGGTATTTTGAAAATTGCATCTTCACTTTAAGTAGATGACATTTCCTCGTTCTAAGATTAAGGAGCACTTACTTGCCCACATATTCTAAAAACACAACTTATCCTTTAATTAGTTACAAAAGCTGTTATGTACGTGTGGGATTACATGTAATTTTTGTTCATTGTTAAACAATTACAGAACAGTAACGGCACAATTAGTGCAACACCTACAGCATTCCCGGTCAACACCGCAGCATTTCCTAATTTAAACGGACAACAGCTTTATCATTATTGTAGGCACCAGCGGTCTTTAATTCAACACTATCCTATAATTCAGAGAAGAGCGGTGGCTTCCGTTGAAATAGAGAGGCTGGCTAATTACCCTTCCTGTTGGTGCAAACAAAGCCGGTAATCTCATAACCAGGAGCCTCAGTCGCTCGCATCTACACAATATGCCAATTTTTAGAGGCATTCAGAAGAGGAGGGCCTGAGTAGCGTCCTCTATCACAATGCCTCCGCGAGGATGCCGCCGCTTTTAAACTTTTCTGGCTGTCCTCTTAAGAAGCTGAATATATTTGAGCGCTTTAGGAAGAGATGGACGACGGCTTCGAGAGAAAAATTCTCCAACCTTTAAGATGATAATTCTTGGGGGAAAAAGTCGGTTTTGCTATTCGTCTCTTTTTTGCGCTTAAACTCTCGTGTTATTATTAAAGTGATGGCTCTTAGAATGGAGGGAGTCACTCGAAAAGAAAAAGGTTTAGGAAGCGCTTAAATGACTCAGGATATATATGTGATTATGGGGATATACTGAATGGCATTTGCAGCTTTAGTAACTCGTCCCTAGTTGTGTGCATGGAAAACGTTCTAGTTACTGCGGATACACACACACACACACACACACACACACACACACACACACACACACACACACACATATATATATATATGTATCTAAATATATATATGATGACACTCCTGATAATTTTCAACAATAGTAGATACGTTGTAGCGAGTGATAGCTGGGTATATGAGAAAATATTACGGTTTCTATGTTGTTGATTATTTTCACGCCAAAATAATTCAAGACTGATTACCAAGAATTAACGTCATCTCCACCGATGATCTACGGCGATGGATTTGTTGTTTCCTGATATGTAAAATGTATGTTTTGCGGCACCATTAGAAGCTAGTTTGTTTTGTATTTCAGGCATCTATACTACCGGGATAATATTTGTTGATATTTGCTACACTAATCTTCTAGGACTCATTTGCAAAGAGTGAGCCGTTAAGTGTATTGTAGTGTACTGTAAGCTGCACAATCTGTGTCGCATATCGGGCTGAAGCAAGTGCGTAGGCGAGAAAACGAGATCAGAGCAGAAAAAACTGTCCAACAAGCTCACTCAAAATAAATTCATTGCTTTCTGGAAAGAAATAAAAAAATTAAAGCCGAAAGCTCACACTGTTTCTCAGTCAGTGAATGGTATCACTGGAAACAGAAACATTGCTGAAATTTGGAGAACTCACTATACTGGTTTCATGTACAGATTTGCTGATAATAATCATAAAGGTTTTGTTGATGACATGCTTGATAATTTGGCTTCAACTGATGAGCAATGCACCGTGTCTGAAGAAGAGGTTCGTCGGGCACTCACAAAGCTAAGTAATAACAAAGCATCAGGGGCGGACCATATCCCAGCTGAAGCGTATAAATATAGTCCCCCAAGGCTGGTAACGCTCCTTGCAATTTTTCTCACCAGGTGTTTTACTTTGGGTTTCCTCCCGGATGATCTGATGAAAGTTATAATATCACCAATAGTTAAAAACAAAGCCAAATATGTAACAGACAAGAGCAATTATCGACCTATTGCAGTTGCTACTTCTCTTTCGAAAGTAGTAGAACTAGTGCTAGAGAAACGCATTTCACCATTCATGATGACTGCAGATAACCAGTTTGGGTTTAAAGCCTTACATTGAATGAAAATGGCTGCATATTTAACCTCGGGCAGGTTATGAAAGACTTCATTGAAGGTGGATCTCCGATATACCTTTGTTTTCTAGACGTTAACGCTGCAAATGACCTTATTCACCACTACTCGCTTTTCAAGTTTATGAGTGGGAGACAAATACCCCATTACATACATCGGTAAGACTCTAAAATATTGTTTCCAAACTCAAAAGTGCTTTGCGAAATGGGGAACACAGGGAGGGTTACTCTCCCGCTTCTCTTTAATAGCTTCACAGACAATATATACACCCAACTGAACGCAGCCGGAGTAGGGAGCCATATTAATGGCAAATCAGTAAATGCGTTAAGCTATACCATTCCAGCGGGCTCCAAAAACTAGTTTCAGTTTGCGAGAATGAAATTAGTACAATTTGTATTGAATATAACACTGTCAAAATTGTCCGCATGTACGTACATTAAATCTAGGGAACAAAAAAAAAAAAACATGCCGGCCGACAAAGTGACATAGCTGAATGGTGTAAAGCGCACTTAGTAAACAACTTTTCTTAGCTTAGCCACAAAATCACTGATGATTTTCGTGATAACCATGATATAGAGAAAGAAACTCGGAAGCTCCACGCGGTGGGCAACATGCTAGCGAGGAAGTTTGGTCACTGTTCTGAAGAGGTTAAGTGTCAGTTGTTTCGTAAGTATGGTTACCCTATATACTGTAACTCGCTTTGGTCGAACTAAAGCAGAAGACCATTGGGCGCCTGCGTGTGGCTTATAATAACATATTTTGCCGGCTAATGAATGGGCTGAAGTCAAGTAGTGCAAGTGTGATATTTGCTCATAAGTAAACTGACTGTTTGATAGTTAGAACAAGGAAATGCGCTTTCAGTCTTGAAAACAGAATATAAAAATCATCTAATTCGCTGATAAACGTGGTTTGTGAAGGCCCTGACTACAGACTGTCAAGAGTAAGTATAGCAGATGGCAGCGCATACTCTTACCAAACAGAGGCCAAACAATGAGCCGAAATGCAGTGTAGCTTGTACTGAGACTATCAAAAGCTTTTTGTATCTAATTTAAGTCTAGCGGTAAGCTATGTTTAATATATCTTTGTACCACCCCTGTGTGTGCTAAATAATGTTGATTGTACTGGTTATAAAATAATAAAAATATGGATACAGGTATAATCAATAATAATTAAACTGTAAATTTATGTTTGATACAAATATATCAGGTATATTGCTTTGGGATAGCTGACACGGAAATATTAGGCTGTCGTACATGGAATGTCGCATTTTTCTGGAAAAGGGGGAAAACCTAAAATTCGAAGAGTTAAATACTTATTTATTTACAATCAGAGCCTTTATAATTACACTCGCCCAATAGTCGCTTAAGGCATATATTGCTTATTCACAGAATTTGTTATCTTTGATACCGATTAACTGTTCGAATGCTTCGATGATCTTTTAACTGCTAAAGAATATTTTAATGCGTATAAAAATTTGAAATGTTTAAATAAGTGATGAAGACGATAGGAAAAATATCAAGAGAATATGGACGATGCGAAATTTCATAATTGAAGCATTACAACTTGTGGACTGTAGGGTAGCTCGAGAAGTGCTGGGCACTGCATTATTTTGGTACATAAAAGGGCCATGTCTTAGAGTGGGTTGTTCTCTTTGAATTTCTTATGTATACGAACGATTTCCTTGTAAAAGGATTGTCGCTCTTGCCCTTTTGCGCTCTGCAAAAGTGAATAATCCTCCTTCGAGACAATACAGTGACCACGAACTTTTCAGGGTGCAGTGATACTTTCTGGGTAATGTTTCGATGACTTTTGTATCTTGCCATTGCCTTGTTCTCTTATTGTTATCGAAGAGTAATCATTTTCACATCACACAGTAGGAGTTGATTAAAAAAATGTTTATTTTCCTGCCGAGAAAACAACATGGAGCACAGTGTACGGCATTTTCTTTCTTTGAATCTCTTTAATTTGACGTGGAACAAACTTACCCATTATTTTGACTTCTCTCAATTTTTTTCAAGCATAAAGAAACAGTTGAATAAGATGTGTGGAGCGTCGATAAGAATTTTTGGACAGCTGTTCTTGTATTTTGCTTAACGATAGCAATCAATTCATCATAACGAAAGACTGATTTTGGGCTTCCTCTTAATTAGATAATATCTAATGTTCTCACCTTTCGATTTTTTAAAGAAGGTAAAAAGTTAAGTGCAGCCATTACGAGCTGTGGATATTGTCCAAACGGCCCCAGAGGAGTGTACGGCTGCAGTCGATCACGGATCGTCAGGAATTGTTGTGCTATTAATGGAAAGTTCTGATCCAACGACCCGTGCCCCCTCTTACCCTCCCCACTTCTGGGAAAGGTAAGCACCCTCACGGCAGCTGCGAATGCATATCACAAGCTGAGTCAGCGTGCCATGCTCTGTAAAAGCTTGCTTGCCTAGTTTGGTATTCGAACCTGCAACGTCCAGTGTCATGAGTTTAGCGCCCTAGGCTGCCGCTACTCTATACTGTTCTACAGTCTAGAGAATCACTGCTAAAATCCCTCTTGAGCTTTCATAGAGCTTCTGGGATAAAGTGCCCAGCTTTTCAACGTCAATATTGTTCAGTTGTCGATATGGTCACAAAGCTATTGCTAGCAATTTTGAATAGTTACATTACCTGGGATGAAAATAAGTTAAGATTAAATACATGCATACATATAATGGAGTTTATATTTGCCTCATACAGGGACTTTTTTTAAAAATATGACATTTTGTGAGCGACAACGTAATATGTATAATTAATACACACTGGTATTTAAACTAGGAGATAATCACTAAATGCTACATGTGATCATTATAAAATAAGGGCGCATTGCAATCATAAGACCTAACAAAAAACAAACTTTACCCTACTTGCCGCTTTAGTCCATATGAACTACCGGTTGCGTGAGAGATCAGCGCTTTGCCAGTCACGTGTGGTGTTTTGGAGCGCTTGTTTTGATCTCAGACGTTACTAAGGAAATCTCTAACCTTTGCTGCAGCCTCAAAACACCGGGTCCGGCTCCAGAAGAAGACAGTGAAGTTTTCGTTCAGGGAATCGAGAAAGATCAGAAGTACATGGCGTGATAGTTTCAGCTTTCATGCAGGGGTTGGGGAATAATTCCTAGATTTTCTTGCGATTGTTATACAACGATGCTAGCGGATGTTATAAGAAAAGGATGCGAGTACTATAGGCTGTCACTTGAAAATTCAAGGAACTACTGACAAAATAGCTGCACTTCAGTAGGAAAGTACCGTGCGTTTGACCTAAATTTGGCTTAATATTTTCATGCACAATGATTGATTTCATCATAATTATGAAATGCATTTGAAATTACTTCCCGAACATATATGATAGAATCGTAGCTATGATAGACTGATGATCTAGGAAAGTACAAAATTTAAGTAAACATTACAGCCACTATCGTATAACTGCATCGTCTCTTCAAAAACAAATCAGGTAACTAAATAGCCTATGTATTATCAAGTTTTTTTTCGAAATAGTATGCTGAAATCTACCTAAAACATCACGGTCAGCCAGTAATAATGAAACATGGGCAGTATATATGAACATCTACAAAAGCAATCTAGACTGTTTTGGAAATCTATAGATCACTTGCAATATTCATTTATCCATGTGCGAACGGCAGGCGCTGCATGGTGTGTTTCAACATACTCCTTTGAAAGCTGTCATAAAAGTTTTCAGCGGTAAAATTAATTGATGTTTTAAGGCAGCCGTAAAGTACCAGGCCAAATATTGGTGTAAACTATGTGATGTGCTCCCACCTGTCTTGAAGTTCAGCCACTCGTCAAAATCTGAGTTCTATGTCAGTGAAACATGCTGAAACTGTTACATATGCATCTACTGATACACATATTGTAACAGCAATAGATGTATTTTAAGAGCATATATCGGAATATAGCATAGGCTTTAACCTAGTTTTGAACGAAATGCGTTCTTGAGCAATAAGTACTTCCTTTATATGATATATATATATACTGTATGTGTATCCTACAAATACGCATGAACGATTGGTTAGCGTCCCTGTAGAATTTGTTATGTTTTGAATATAAGTGTGTTACTGAAGGTACTTCATGCAAAATCATGGCTATTTTCCAATATTTCCAGCGCACTTTCTTCAATTTCAGCTGTTAGAATGCCCCAAATTTATTCTACGAGCGATAATTCAAGAAAATTTTGCAGAGGTCTATGTTCTAATTAAAACGCTGCCGTGGTTTTACAGCTGCCGAATCCTATTAATCACTCAAAGCTAGTTTTAACACGAGTGGATTAAATGTAACAATTCACAAACGTTTCCATGTTTGCGTGAGTGCGTTCACGTGCGTGGCACGTGAGTACAGGGAGATCTCGTGCCTAGAAACGTGCGTGTGTACTGAACGCAGTGTTGTGTTCTGGCCCACGGCAGGAGAAGTATAATGATGGGAAACTGTACTGCGCTGAACGTAAGGCGCCTCCACATGACAGCGAATGATGAGGCTGAGGCAACTGTATTGGCAGCGATGTCACTGTAGCAGATGCAGACAGAAGTCTGTCTAAAGCCAGGTTCACACTATAGGCTTTCGTTTCCAGTGTGCAGTACACAGCGTCCGTGTGTAGTACTGCTGCCTGGTAAATAGAGGAAAGTACTCACTTCTTGAGCTCTAATTCATTACAAATTTGAGGAGGTAAGCGAGGCTCTACTAGTGACTCTTACTGGCAGATAGTTCAGTAATCTTCTTGTAAAATTACAGTTAATTGTGTTACTAATAGCGCAACGAAACGTTCAGATATTTTGTATTGTGTACAATGAAAAATAGACTATAGTGTGAACCCGGCTTTAGGTTCGTTTTAGACTGGCAACAAAATTACGGAGAGAAGCTATGCAACAGTGAACAAGTAGAAGCTATTAATAGGAAACTTTGGTTCGAAGCGCGACACGAAGCAGAGCAAAACAGAGCCCTAAAGCAATTCACATTCAAACTAAATGTACCTATATTTTGTAGTAATCCTCTTTTACTGAGGCGAAGCTAATGCTTGTGAGAAACACTCATTCTAGCAAATTTTCTAGGTTCTCTGAGACAGCGCAATGCTAGCTGCAATAGTGCTGCTGCGTCTTGTGTAGTTCTATTCCAGTCTGGGTGCTCGAGGTTCTGCACCGCTCCGCTATATAGCGAGTAGGGCATTACCATCTTCTGGTAAATGACAAGCCTGAGCATACTTAGATGCTGTACGTCCAATGCGCCATATTTCACGAGGACATCTTGGCTCGAAAGAAACTGAGGAGTTGCAACATAAAAGTGCGTGAAAACTATACAAATCGTGTGCATAGTGGGCCACGAACCAATACGGATCAAAGGCAATGTCGCAGTAAATATTTTTCTTGAACACTGAAACTATAATTTAGCATATAATTAAAGACTAGCTGAAGCTTGCTAGCTTTTTATTTGAAATGCTAAAGAAAGAAAAATCAAGTGGAGAATCTTCTGGATGAAAAGATAAAAAATCAATGCCAAAATTGAAGCAAAAAAGAAAAACGCAATAAAGCGCCAGGACATTTACAAATTAAGGTTTGATACTCCCCATGAATACCTACGTGCAAAACAGTTCACACACTACAACTTTAAAACACGATGTAACACCGACGCTGCACATCCCTCAACTGCCGTTGAATGTTATTTAGTGAATTGCAGTATCCCGTCAAATGATAATCATTTAGTACCTAAGTCATTTTTAAAATTTCGTTACACATTGTTCTGTAGCAAGGGGCGCAAAGAATCTAATGACACATATAGCGTTATTGTGACAGCAATACACAAACAACAAGCTGTGGCAACGCATGCCCCTCAGCAGTGCATTAGAGTACAATACAGCTGTCGTGACAGGAGTAGCCATAACAACAATTTTGTTATGTGTGACACTGAAATATAGAGCTTTTTTGAAGCAGGCACACAATACTATGCACAACAAGGGCTCTAAAATCATACACCTGCTGCCTTCGGCTCTGAACAGTGTTGTTGTCAAGAACACGACAAGCAGTTTTGTTAAAAGTGAAGTAAAACCTTGAATTTATGTGACAGGAAGTCATGCAGCATCGAAAGAAAAGCATGCATACTCTAAATAGGAAAAATGGAAGACGCACCAACTGGATGCTTTGTAATTCTGATGATCGGATTAACAGAACACTAACTGGGTGTAAATATGTAAGATGATCGTGAATATGACTTTGATTGTTTCCTATAAGAATTTTTCGGCTCAAAAAACATATCCAACAGCGGTGACCAGGTCTTGTATTAAATAGAAGCCACAACTGTCTGCCCCGTTAAGGAAATTCTTTTAAATTTTGCGAGCAGTTCAGAAAGGACTGGTGAATCACAGCTCAGATTTGTACGGGGTCAATACAATAATTCGATGTCTAGTGTCTGGTGCAGCGCAAAATATTGGTAAAGGCAGCACCCCCTCAGCTAGCAAACAAAAGACTTGTAACACTTGTGTGTCCGAAACAACAGCGGCGCGGTGTAGCAAAGAGCAAGCAACTCAAAGCTTTTGCTTTCATTCTAGCCAGCAACTCGGCGTGCTCCGGAAGCGAGGGCTCTTCCCTCAAGAGAGAGAGAGACTCGGCAGTTAAGGCAACTTGCGTGAGGTGCAACAATCTGCGGTGCCTACACGCCTCTCTGGCATGAGATGCTGGTGTCTTTACCTTACGTGTATGCACGCACCACTGGTGTACACTCAGCTAAAGGCATAGCATGAGCGTAAGAAACTTTCTCAACGAAAACACAGATATTTTCATGGAAGGAGTAAGGGTCATCACAAATAACTGAGGGATCACATAGAGGTGATAAATTTTTTCCTTTTATTCGCAAATCTGACAACTGTAGCTTAAAGGATCATCGCCAGCAACATAACCGCAGGGACAATGGTGAATATTTTGTTGCATTTAAGTATAGCTGTGACTTAAATATATAGATTGCTTTCCTATATAGAGAGAGGGGACGTGGCTCACAAGCGCTGTGAGGAATATACTCGCATAGCACGAGCCCAACACACAAGTGAGTAAGTAGCACACATAAGGAGCCGCCTGCGTTGTGATGCTAGCCGCTTCGCGACTGAGGTCTCATATTCTAACTTAGTATTTTTACAGGAAGGTCTCAGAGTGGCCGGTAAGTATTATGTAAACATAAAAAGATGACTAAGGAAATGGGAAAAAACAGAAGAAAGAAACACTCTTGGGGAGTCACTCCTTTCATGGTTCCCATAACAGGAGCAGGTGCATAGTCGTAGCTGTGCAGTAAGTCGGCGACCATATTAGGCGGTCCACATCACGAAGCACAAGAGGAAGCATACAAGACCTACCTAACTTTACCAATGAACCTTACCAGTAAGAACTGCGGCCAGGTGCAACATGCATGCCCTGTCGTAAGACACTCGGGTTAACTCCAGGGTTTGTGAGGTCCATTGAAATTTTGGCTGGGCTTTGATTACCCAAAATATCCCCTTAGGGAAAATCTACTCGAGAGAGATACACCTTACGTCTGGTAGCAAATATCTTAACTGCAATCGAGATGCTGTACAAGTGCAGTTCGCATAGCCGAGCCTTGTTGGCACGGCAAGGAAAGTGTAAAACATAAATAAAAATGAACCACTCTCTAATAGCATGCGTAGTTGGAAATTATTATTTAAAACTTAAACTGGTGTGAAGAATACATCCGACACGAGTGATTGATTTTTCTTTATAAGCTTTAGGATGTTAAAAGGGAAGGCAATAATACCGTACATGCGCAAAGGAGTGAGTGGCAAGGCAGAATTCATTCAAATGCACGTGGAGATGTAACTGATATACATTACGTTAGTATTAACAACACACTGAGTAACGGATTGAGGAATTATCGTCATAAAAAAAAATAATGTCAGGGTATATTAGATTAGATTAGATAGGCGGCAGTAGACGAACCAATAGGCCCATTCCCAAAGAGACACCGGAGCATCCGCCCCGGCACTCTATGAGCTATTGCCATTATGTTAGTAGGATATAGAGGACAGGAGAAAAGAGAAAAAAAGGGGGGTGAAGAGTCCATGCCCAAGAGACGATCTTGAATGCACGCAAGCACGATCAAGAGCTGCTGACATGCGGAGCTTAGCGACATCAAACAGTGTAGTTGGAGCGGGAGAGAGAGAGAAGGAGACGGATTAAGGAGGCCTCGGAAGCTTTGGCCGTTAAGAATTTGTGACTCCTGGAGGAGGAGTTCTTAGTTGCGGAGGATGTCTCACCCAATATATGTCAAGACGATTTTTAACGCGTTGACTGACTCCGCAGGTTCTTTCTTCCAAATACCAGTGAGCAAGGCAGAAGAAGACGGAACATTTGCATGCACTAAAGTGACCACACGTACAGCTGCAAGTAGCATCATAATAAATGAAACAAGTAAAAGGGACTTAAAAATAGAGGAAACAATATTATATTGCTTACTAGCATAACGGATAAAATAAGAAATCAGGTTTAGCACCAATAATACGAGTACTGGGGTAAAATAAGGAATAGAAAAATATTGTTATCATTCTGCTCATTTATTTAAGAAACCCAGTCTATACGAATGATAGCCAGTAATACTATCACAGAGGCAAGGCAGAGAAAGATAATATTTTTAATGCACATTTTTCTGACAGGAGGACAGCAAGGTTTATCATCGATAGTATAAAAAAGGGGTAAACAGAAGAACAAAGTTTCATAAACTCGTTTACCTGGCGAGCTCTGTATGCAAAACATCAGCAGCATCATCATCAAGGACATAAGCACAAAGGCAAACCAGAAGAAACTTAGTGTTACTCTTATATCAGAGCAAAACGGCAAGCAGAGACGATCTAATCGTCTATGGCCTCCTGCCGTAACGGGTAGAAGGTAATGAGAAGTTCCCTCGTGCATGGCTTCCCTCTTTCTTACAGAGCCAAAAGGGAAGAGACGAGAGCCGCGGCGCGGGAGCTCCCCCGGCACTGCTGCGGGTTCAGAAAATGAGCCGTCGCGGCTCCAAATGAGCCCATTTGGTTGGTGCTGTACTCATAAACTTCAACAAACGCTCTGTTTTGGGGAATGACACCGCAAGGGAGCTTTAGGAAGCCCAGCGCACCACTTCAAAGCAAAGAGTGAAGAGTTTCTTGCCTTAGCTGATGCACGCACAAGCGCTCTGGTTTCTTTACGGCAGCTCAACGCAAAAATGTGAGATACTTTACTCCTGAAGCTCTTTTAACCTTAGTTTATAGATGACGTAAGTCCTGCAGAATTACCTAACCCAACTAAACTAACGAAACATACCATGATACGTTATAAATGCTACTGCAACTAAATATAAAAGAATTACAAAGCAGACAATAAGATATATATACGATAAAAATAAATACTTTAATTCTACCGGGCCGACCGCTAACTATATTGATGAGCTAAGGGCACACTACATGACGTTTGGCGTGCACGGCGTCCCGACACAGAGAAGTTTGTAGCTACCATAGATACAGTGGCATGAGTGACGTGTGAGCTGAGTGTCCGACCATCAAGTTAAGTGAACGATTGTACGGAATAGTGTGGTCTCAGTATAATGTTTTAAGTTTAATGTAAAACAGCTGGATATAGTAAACTAGAGCACTCTGAGAGCGCATCCCTCCGCAAAGTAAGGCAACGGTAACAAAACATTCAATTTGGCTCTAAAACCATGAATTCTTCTGTATCAACTCCAAATCTAAGATTTGTGCCTTTTAATAGTATTAACAGTTTCTGCAATTTTTTTGAAGATCCTTTCATAACTGTTTGAGTTGTGCTGCCAACAAATATTATGACATAGATAAGTCAAACATACAAACGAACCAACCGATCTGCACAAATATTTAATCATTTATATCTATTAACATTACTAACAACTCCTGTAAATTTCATAGAGATCCATTTAAAACTTTTTGAGTTATTGCGTAACAAACATTATGACAAACACAACTCAAACATAGAAATGAACCTGCCGATCTCAGCAAAAACTTAATCATTCATGTCTTTTAACATTATAAACAATTCCTGCAAGTTTCATAAAGATTCACTCAAAATTTTTTGAGTTATTGCGCTAACAATCATAAATTCAAACACAGCAACAAACATATGAACGAACTAACAGATCATCACAAAAATTTGGTCATTTACTCGTTATAATATATCTAACAACTCATGTCAGAAAAATCCGTCCATAACTTTTTGAGTTACGGCATTGAGAAAAATGAGTCAGACAAACAAACAAACAAACAAACGGATGAACGGATCTTCACCAAAAGTTAATCCTGTTCCTGTTCCTCTTAACATACCTAGCAACCCCTGTAAATTTTGTCAAAATCCATCTATAACTTTTTGAGTTATCTTGGTGACAGACAGGCAAACATACAAACGGCCAGACAGAGAAACCCGACGAAAACATAACCTCCTTGGCGGAGGTAAATATTCTACTCCATAGCTCTGCTAATCAACTGCCTCAGTAAACGATATATACTGCACTACTTTTTCGATGGGAGTCGTTGGAAATTTATCACTTTTTCGATTTTCTTACATCTGGCCATTGGCACTAACTATTAAAAAAGTACCTAGCAAATAAAATGTGTCAATAAAAATAGGTTCAGTATCATCACAGTTAAGTAAAAAACCAGATATCTATACTCTTTTATATTTTTATATACTTCAATTTAGAAAGCAGCATTAACTTGATTCGGCCTTAAGTAAGTTCAGGGCATTTAAGCCCTCTTTTATATTGTAATAATTCCTTCGATTCGGTTAATATCGCCCTTTTTAATGCACTAAATAAGATCATTTTAGCTATAAATTCCAAGTAGGAGTAAGACGCCTTCTGGACACGAGTGCCAAACTTACTGCACAGATGCATGCATAAACACAAACAGCCACACACACATCCGAGGACTTCACTGTTCTGTAATCTCCGAGTAACTTAACTATGGGATGCAACTTCCGTGGAGTTTCTGATCAGACGTCATCATTACGTACTGTTCTCCACCCACTGGCAGATTACTTCATAATAACAAAGCTACAATAAAATGGAGACAATCGTAAGAAACGTGTCAAGGTACGTAGTGAACAAAGTGAAAGCTGGTGCAGAGTTTAAATAGAGAGAAATCCAAATCGCAAGGCTTTTTCATTGTATGGCGTGTCACATAATTTCGTAACATACATACTAATAATTAAACAACTAAATAATGCCCTTCGGAGTTGTACGGGCTCCTGCGGTACTGGTAAGTCTTTGAAAAATTCCTAGCAAAAATGCATAACATTGTATGGAAGATAAATCTTCATGCAGCGACTCATGCCTTAAATAGGGACCATCTTGCGTTCCCTTGTTATCATTCAAGATGCTATTTTGAATAATAGCTTTCAAAAGTATCCATAGTTCACAAGCTGTTAGCTAAATCTGAGAAATGCAAGATGATACTCGCAGCAAAACGTACACAAAGTGAATTCCAGTAAAATTAACTACAGAGCAATCAGTTTTGCTGCAGCGTAATGCTATGGCTATGCAGGTAGTATAAGTAGTCCAGAGCAAGTTCAGCGAAAGTGCTTATATTGCCTTATGATATAGTAAAGCTTGTACATCCAGACTTTTAAAGATTCAGTCTCCTTAGAGAGATAGTATTCTTAATGTATATAAATGAATCCTCCGCTAAACTCCTCAGATGAAATGATCAGCACAGTTTTCACCAAATGCCCATTATTGGCAGCCCCGTGAAGCAGCGTGTAAAATCATGCGTGCGTTATGCACTTCCAATAGGTTTAATTCAACACTGGTGTGCTTTATTGCTTGTACAGAGTCTAGTGGCCGGCGAGACTTAATTCAACTGATTCATGTAATGAGAGCTTATACCTAGCAGTTCACATTAATGCATGACAGTAGGCGCGCTTACACAGCGAATGCTTTCTATAATGAATGGTGCGGTACTCGCCACGTGTGCACTGTAAAACTGTTTCAAAAGAATTAGATTAGGAATCATAACAGAAGATACCTATATTGCTAGGCATATGTAGAGACAGCTGTTTGGGCAGCATTTGGTATGTGCTCAGGTTCTAACATTTGTGGAAAAGACAATAAGTACTCGTGAAACTTCTGTAAGTAGCATTGCTACTTCCCATGAGTAAACGGGGTCACCATGGCAATAACGCAAAATATTTTCCAGTAATCGTAGAGAACACTCGATATTTCATCTGACTTTCGAATAGAAAGGTGGCTTGAATTGTGCTTAGATCGTACCAATCGCGTCAAAAACAATACGCTAGATGTACATGCCTTTTCATGCCACTGCATATTTCACCCACATAAGTACACTGAAAGCTTCAGAAAATCAGTTTAAACTAGCGTCTCTACCATAAGAAACACCAAAGATTTGGCAAAAAGACAGGCAGGTTGGTCTAGCTGTACTCAGTCATGTCACTCAAGTTAAAAACAACGCACTCTAGCTGTGCCTGCTCATACCGATTAACATACTCTACACATACGTGTACAGAATATCGCTTAAAGACAGCTTAAACTGCCACAGAGAACACACGAGACTCCCTCGGACTGGCCGACTAGACAGGCAGCTCGGCGCGTGCCCTGATCTTCACACTGCATCCAAAAGGGAGCAATTTGGACGAGAGACGCCAGCGTTTGAGGGCAATCCGCCATCATGAGATTAAAGGAGCGTTTACCAGCTTATACGCCGGGGAGCTCCATGAGAAATGCTGGGCTCTCTCGGCACGCTGTGCAGTGAGGAAACAGACGCAAGGAAGTTCAGGGGAACTAGAGCACGTACGTTGAAGTAAATACATGAAGTATTCAAGCAGCGGCGGGAAAAGTAATGAGAAAGAATTGCGTTAGTTATCACACTAAAACTGGGTTTCAAGCAAAAGGAGATTTTTTTTTCAATTCCGTACTAAAAGTAATAAGTTCTCTAATTTACAGTACTTAAATAGCAGACATTGCAGAGTACAACTGTACCCGTAGCAGAGTGAGACAAAGGTGGGAATTAGAAGATCACGCAAAAATCAAAGGTAGCAGAGTAGCTATATAGTAAAAGGGAGCTGTAAAATAGCGATTCCCGTCAAGGATCAAGCATCAATAACTTTTTTCATGCAGTAAAAGAATAATTCTACAGTAAAGTTGGGATATGAAAATCTTACCGACGACAGAAGAGTCAAAAGGCAATATAGAAATTGATCGATTATCATACCGAGGTTACACTATGCAATCGTGAGTACAACTTCGTGCAAGGATGTACAGCTCAAACATTATTCATATTACCGTATCCATATTGCCGACATTAAATATGTATAGAAACAATGTGCAAGCAGCATATTCTTGCGTAAAGTTGTGCGTGCAAATGCACAGTGTGGCCCCCGGAACGGTTTGTAAATTAAGATCGTTTAACTGCAATATGAACTACGGTACCAAAATGCCGTTCTTCTTCAACAATGTTTATAAAAGCATAACTCTTGATTTACAATTAACAAGTATTTCAAATGTCGTATTCACTGGCTACGCTAGGCTCCTATTAACATTAAAGCAATATAACTAATCATGAATTGAGGAAGAAAAGTATCCAGCCATATATTCCTGGATAGTAACTTGCTTTGAGTTAAAGATTTGCTTTCGTTAGCGCCCTATTAGCATTACGCTAAATCTATTCTATACTTAATGAGGGCATATGAAGAAATTACTCGACGTTGCATTTTCCACAGCAATCAATACTACAAAATAAACAAGAAAAATAGTGAGGCAGATACAGAATTTACTTTAAAAGCTTCTGCTATGGGAAATTCTTCCCATTTTTGTTTCCGAAATAACATGAAACCGATTAAAGCAATTTTCAAGTAGCACTTAGCATTTACAAGCTATCAGCAGGTACCGGTAAGTAATAAACAGATGGGCATGCACTGCTGCATGGGACATACGTGAACAGACAATATCTATAATGAAGTTTATGAAAAGGCTGAATTGGGAGTTGCTTGAGGCCGGCTCTTAAGGGTACTGCATGCAGACGTTAGTTATTTTTTCCTATGTTTGCAATACAGAGTCTTCGAATGAGTCGTTGCGTCCATGCAGGCACAAATGTTTGTCACTATGTTAGCAGTTATTTCTGCTTGCTTATATAGCATGTGTCATTTGCAAAATTTCTGGAGCATCTTCAGATTGTCAGTGCATAATAATTGAGTTTACCTTTTGTTGCTTAAATTGATCCAGCAGCTCAGTCCAACACCGTGAAGTGAAAACACAGAAAAAACGACTATCGTCGGCACAGGGCTTCAATCATATATTAAAAGAGGGCAGTACGTGTACGGTTCGCTCGCTGTGATCAAGATGACATAGTTCAATATTAGTCGTAACCTGTTGAAAACTTCACCCCTGAGTACCTGATTCGACACTTTGAACCAACATTCAGCAGTTAATCGCAAGTCGATTACACTGGAGATGACCGAAAACTCAATCTTGTGAAGTAGGACTCGGAGTGGGTGAATGAAACATGTCCTAAATGTACAGCATTTCCGGGCCAACCAAATTAGTTAGATCAAGTTGACCGTTGTGCAAAGCAAAATTTGTCATTTACTCAAACAACTCGCTCTAATTACGACTTAATTACAAAGATTACCGCATCTCTATAACGTCCAGATCGAGGTACTTGATGTTGCAAACCTGTATCAAAGTAGCCCTAGATATCTCCTTAATTATCGGCAGCAGAGTTATCAACGTCGAATGCTCTACCAGTCAGAGTTGACATAATCCGTGTATCGACAGGGTGATTTTGTTGGGGATCTATCTAAAGCTAGGTAACCGTTTATTTCTAATTCTTAAGGTCAAGCACGCACATTTTCCAGTAAGTATACAGTGCATGGGTGAACAGGTCATGCATAGGATGGGTGATCAGTCTAGAGCGATTATCATGGCGGGCAAGTGAGGGATTATAGACTTGTTTAGAACAGGTTAATGGCGAGGGCAATCTCGATGACCTGCTAAGAGGAAAGGAGGGTAGTGATAGCCAGTCGGGCATTACTTGCACAGTGTCCATGCACGGAAACACACGCAACGGCTTTACGGTCGCATTTAATACGAAATACTTACATGTAGGCTCATTTACATCTGGTGCAATATGTGAAATACAGTATGTAGGCTACCGATACAAACTTAACGAGCTATATAGATCTCAAACTAGTCTATCAAACAAATCGGTAGATATTGCTTGTGATTACGTGAATAATTTACAAGGATGTTTTTATATGTACTTGAAATGTCACTTTTCATTTTGTCATTTTATAAATATCGATAAATTGAGAGTTTAATTATAGTGCTGCTTGCCTGCTAAACGAAAATACCGGCAATATATATGGTACATATATACATTCGGTCCCCATAATGTACGATGGAAGAAACTAACTAACCTAACCCAACGGCCTATTGGCCACCCTATATGCCCCTGTATTACCGAATGTATATATGTACCATATATATTGCCGGTAGTTTCGTTTAGCATGCAAGCAGCAGTGTAATGTATGACACTTGGAACGCGCCTGGTAGTTGCTGGACAGCGCTCATAATTCTATCTCAGAGTAGAAAAGAACAAGGAAATTTAAGCGTCTACAAGTCTTTAGCAGACCGCCCAAGTATCCACCGTCTCGATCGAAACTCTATAGTGCGAATGAGATATTCATTGAAATGAGAGTGCATCAGTTAAATGGCTTTAGGGAACTTATTAATTGATAGGTATTTTCTATTTCTCCAATGAGCTAAATACAGGGGCATATAGGGTGGCCAATAGGACGTTGGGTTAGGTTAGTTTCTTCCATCGTACATTCTGGGGAGTCTCGTTCCGGGGAAGCAATACGTAGCAGCAGCTGCAGCAGCGAGAATACGTTACCATGCATTGCTGTAAGATTAATTGGCTATCGGAATATTTGTTGTCCCGTTCTATTGTGCTATCCATTTTTCGTACTCCTACAGTCCTACTGATAATTTTATACTATTTTTCTTCTTCTTCTTCTTTCCCGACGTTCTGTTCTCATGCATTTTTCGTGTACGAATTATTAGTTTTTCCTGATACATAAACTAGTTGACTTCCTTTTCATTTCTTCCTTCATTTCTTGCAAGTATAGTGGTTGCATCCGGAGACTTGAACGTTTATCTACAGGCATAAACCGCCTAATATATATATATATTTTTATATATACCTCTCCACGAATCGAACGCCTCCGTGCATTTAGTTTCGTGAAGTTAGCTTCGATGAAAATATTGAGAGGCCCATCCGCTATTCATGATCAATGAGACAGCATTATTATTACCTCCGCCAAGGAAGTTGTTTTTGTCGAGTTTGCCTTTCTATCTGTCTTTTTGTCTGTTACCAAGATAACTCAAAAAGTTATGGACGGATTCTTAAGAAATTTACAGGGATTGTTAGGCATGCTGAGAGTATAGATGATTAAATTTAGATGAAGATCCGCTCAACTGTTTGTTTGTCAGCTTTTTTTCCGTACCATAACTCAAAAAGCTATAGTCGGATTTTTATGAAATTTACGAGTTATCAGGCATATCATGAAGAGTAAATGACCAAATTTGTGTGAAGATCTGTTTGTTTGTCTCTATGTCTACATTTACGTTTCTTTGTAAAATAACTCAGAAAGTTACCAACTGATGCTTATGAAATTCACGGGTATTTTATAAATATTAAAAGACGCAAATGATCAAGTTTTGGTGATGATCGGCTTGTCTTTATGTGTATTTGACTAATGTTTGTCAAAATGTTTGTCAAAACATAACTCAAAAAGTTATAAATGGTTCTTCATGAAATTTGTAAGAATTGTTGAAAATGTTGAAAGACACAAATGATCAAATTTTGATGATGATCGGTTAGGGTGTTTGGTTAAGGTTTGTTCAAATGCTTGTCAGAATATAACTAAAAAAAAAAAATTACGAACGGATCTTCAAGAAAATTAAAGAAGTTGTTTTAACTGTCAAAAGGCCTAATTATAAGTAACCAGGTTTTAGTCCTGGTAAAAAGGAAATCATATATAGTTTCAGAACCAATTTGAATTTTCTTAACGTTGCCTAGTTTGGCGGAGGTATGCGCTCTCAGAGTACTCTAAATATTATCATTATTATTTTTTGAATGGCGCTTTCAGAGAATGAGCTGTCAGCTCTACTGCTTACTAACTTGACAATCGTGTAGTTAGTTACACTGGCATAATTAATCTTTCCAAGTGTATTTATATATGTATTACATAGCCAACAAGCTCTTTGTGGACTTTCATAAGGAAGTAAAAAACGCATAAATTTGTACTGTGAGATGCGTTGATTCACCAAAACACCAGCCTGTAGATTCTATACCGCTCTCTTAACAACTAGACAAATTGCAGTAATGTCAATTTTGTAAGAATATTTAATAATACAGTGGCTAAAGTCATATACTTGAGTTTGTAAAATATTTTCAGTGTTAAATGTTCTGCCTTTCATGTGATTACCCAAACTAAGAAACCATTAGGTGATAATATGTCGATGCAAAGGTTCCGTTCAATACGGTGAATGAAGGAAGCAGGATCTCCCGCTCGGCTCCACTAGCTTATTTAGAGTAATTATTGCAAAGTGTGTTCGAAAGTTTTTTTTTTTGCTTGAACAAAACTTGTGAAATTTAACGTATTACGAGCGGTTCATTTCCATATTTCATCTACTTAATTCAAAAGCTGTACAAAATTTTCAAGAGGCACTTGTGCTCAAGTTTAAACGCGTACTGCAGGCAGACAAACAAGAATTGTCAATGTCTGTCAGTCATTTTTCATGACTGGAAAAAAGATACATATTGATAGTTAGCTTTTTAATAGTTGATACTGAATGATTCTACAAGTGAAGTACCTGTTAACTTGTTTTCCTATATATGCTCGTGCCTGTTGATTATTGACAACGATCAATAGCTGGAAATGAGATTTATAAAAATTGGTAACAATTTTAGGGCACTTAATGAGCATATAATATACAAATACAGTAGTACAGCTATACAACATACACCATAGGCAATTTACCAATGCAATACCACCTCACGCACTTCAATATCTCACATAAATTTCAGGCTGAAATGCAACGTTCTTGGCTCTGTGCTTGTGGCCTCAAGGAAATTGTTAGATTCTTTATGAGTAAGAAAAATCATTCTTGTAGGAATTTGGGCTGCGCACGTTCGCCATGGAATCCAAAATTTGAAAGCACCGTTCCTGATAGGCGGCAATAATAGCTTTTCACTTTCAAAATTGAGGGATTGATCTGAAAATTATGATAACATCGTACTTTTCTCCAAAGACATTGGTTTTTTGAGTGTCTATACGTACACCTGCTGTATGACCTGTCGAAGACGGCGCAACACGCATGCAAAGCGAACAAGTTCGCGACTGCATAGTGGACCGCACGGTAAGCATTTTGCATTTTACGAATTCAAATTTTTAATGCCGTGCACACACAGAATGAAGGATGACGAAAACTAAACGCAGTGAAGCAGTGCATTCAGTAGTAATCGCTCCAGGCGATCTCTTTTGGGGAACAGTTGTAATGGAAAAAAGTGCGCAGTCTATATTGAGTAGAATGAAATGCTGCAGCAATCTAGTAGCATCAGAGTTCACAAATATGGCATATAAGAAAAAATACGCATGTAGACGATATAAATTATACCGACTTACACCCTAACAAGCGGTATGAAATTTTAATTTATTTGAAACGATAAATGCACTTTTATCTCGCGCTATAATATTTTGTGGTCACTCGAAAATTAGCCACATTAAAATGTGTCTGCTTAATTAATACACAACAGTTTCCTTTTACTATTTTGGCAACGCTTACGGTGACATTCCGCAATGAGGCAAGCTTACCAAAAACTTCGGTGCACTTTATCAAGCATCGTGAAAATAGAGTGAACAGTGAATTAAAGAAGGTGCACGCTGTAGCAACCTCGCTATAGTTGGCGCAAATTGTTGCTTGAGCTTTCCGAGTCACCGAGGAAAGGTAAATCCCAATTTTCACAGATCCACATCTGTTGGTGTTGAGCGAGAGATTCTTGAGGCCTTACCCAACTGTCACTCCTGCACAGACGAGGGAGTGCTAGTGTGTGAGCGTGTGTGTGAAGAGATGAGGTTGTGAAGGCGGTGTGGATGGGTGGTTGTAGTGTTAGGGACTGTGGTGGAGGATGAGGAGGAGGAAGATGGGTGGATGTTGGTGGTGTAAGTCTGCCCTCTCTCGCACTCCAAGGCGGGACTTCTCGCGCCGACAGATTAATTCACTTGACTGCCTCCTCCCACTCATTGTGACTCATTTGGGCGTCTCACAGCCGATATAACAGCACGGATACACGTATCTAACCCATAACTTTATACATCACGCACCCATAACCGACTACCTCATGACGTCTACTCCGTACGTTAGATTTCTCACCTCAAACTTGAACAAGAGTTCAATTTTTGCGTGGCGTTTGCGTGTGAAGTTCGATGCGTGACCGTTGAGGAGGTGGCGGAGGGAGTCTCTGGCGTTATAACTCCTCCCTTCGGTGTTGTGGACCCTCCATTGGTGGACGCAGCAGAGGCGCGGCAGATCTGCTGGTTGAAGCCTCTGGTGCAAGCCAGTGTGGGTGAGCCAGCCCGCTGTGTCGGTTTGTTAGGAGTGGATCAAGTTAACACTTTAGAGTGGTGGCCTGGACACCATCTACCGGAAACGGACTGTTGCATATTTTTGTTGGTGCCAGTGTGATCTTGAAACTTATCGTGAGCATCGTCGGTTAGTGCTTCAGCAGAAATAAATCAAAGTAGCAGAATGCCGAAATGATTTGTTCCGACGATTGCGACAAATCGCAATTTTTGCGGGAATTTCTCATGTGATAATGTAAGTGTCAATCGAAAACTTGACGTGCACATCGCGAAACTGTGATTCCGTTCGATCAAATCAGAGAAGTGATCGTGAAATTGCCAGCCAAACTAGGCTACTTGTAGAATTTTAGTCGAATTCCTTGATTTTTGTGAAGAAGCGGGACGAGACGTCGTTCTCCATGAGATTCGATAATCTGAGAGAAGCGGGCCAACTTCTAACTTCCCCTTTGACTTCCCCTCCTCCTCCCCACCTTCCTCCACCACATCCACCGCATCCTTCTTCATCCAGTATGGCATATCATCCACTTTTTCTTCAAAGACCAACAGATTTTAGCGTTAATTCCCTTCTAACGCAATCTCCATCGTACCTGCCGGGCCTTGGGTTCCCAACGTCCGGTTCTCATTCCCCGTATAATCTTTTCCCCAAATTTCCCGGACCTTTAGGTCCTTTTAATGGCTCCGATGATTTATTGTCTCAATCGGCTCATTTACGAAATCCCCTCCGATCCATGGTTCCCGAAGAGGATGGCGTTGTTGACGACCCAAAAGTAACTCTGGAAACCAAAGAACTTTGGGAAAAGTTCCATAAATTCGGCACCGAGATGGTCATCACTAAATGCGGCAGGTGAGTTCAGTTCTACGTACTGTATTACTTGTATACTTCAGCTCACTTATTTCTCCCTTATTTTTATCTGTTGAATTCCAAGCGTACAAGCTTTATTAATTTGCTAGAAACTGGGACATAAATTTATTCAAAGCTTTAGCACAGTTCAGTATAATCTATGGTTTTAATTTTCGATATATATCCATTCGTACCAGGAAATTTGAACTTTTCGTTGTAGGTGTAGCGTTTTTCCGTAGAAGCATTAATTTTCATAATGTACTTCAATGATACAATTTCAATTTTTCCTTTATGTATGCATTATTAGACAGTTTTTCTAACATTCCATAAAAGATAATGAATTATAGGGCTGCGTATTGGCTGTCGCTTTAATATATGTATATATATTTTTTCATTATTCCAGTAACAAGCGTCAGCTGAAACCTTGCATTTGCTGTAATGCCCACCGGCCTCTCAAGTTCAGATAATTTCCTTAATTAGTACAGCCCAGCCAACTTACTTGATTTAGCATTTCATGTACTACCTATATATGCAAATACAGTATACAGCAAAAAGCATCGATCAAGATTTAAAGTAAAAATAACTATTTTGGAATAATATTATGAACAATATTAATATTATACTAAAAAATAAATTAAAGTATAAACTTAGGGAACGTCGGTCAGGCCTGCTGTAGCCTTTCTAGTGTTATAATTATACCGGTATGTTTATTATTATTATTATTACTTTACATTAATCTAAAATGAGGAGCAATGCATTTTCTATTTAGTAAAACTGTTTTGTCCATGCTTATGCCTCAGGTAGAGTAAGCCCAATTGTTTCGAGAGTATTTTCAATTAGATACGTATGAACGGTCTCAAACATAAAATTCCCAAAGAGCTTAGGCTATAGTAAGAACGTTATTATTAAAATAAACATTCTTCTAATATTAAGACATAATATGCCACGAATGTAACAAAGTACTCTTAAATTTTTATAATTATGCTACTAATTCGTGGTAATTGTTTAGCAGCCACAATTGACTAAACTTAAGATATATGATCTTTCTTCTAGAAACGTTGATAAAAATAATTTCGTGTTTCAATTCTGATACGAAAACATTATAGCGGCATATTGTATATCCCTAAACTGTCTATGGGCTAAATCAGGAAAATGTATGATATCATATTTAACAGGCGATGCATCACTACTTCATTATTATATTAGGAGATAAAAAATATAAATATATATGGCAGACAATTACTATATATGTTGCATAACTGAAACATCTATTTTGAAAAATTACTTCTGTAGTATTAGTCTCTATGTAGATTATATGCTCCAGCTATATACATACAATATTGTAAAATAACGCTCTGCCATAAAATTCAGGCTTCATATAGGGCCTAAGCTTTACGTGGGCGCTATTATGGAAACATTAGTTCTTTAGCCCTGTACGTTACAGCGTACAGAAAATATGCTGCACTGGAATTTCTAATTTTTTTACTATACAATTAATAGAAGCTCTGTCCAGTATTTTTCAAACTGTTGTTATCAGTATAACTCTGGGACTGCATATGGTAGTAGAATTTTGTTGGCCAATTACAGACAGAAATGTGAAAAGATCAAATTATGATCAGGTGACTATACAGTATTTTTCGTATATGTTTAATTGTTTCTATTTTCTCAACACTCACACACTGAACTTATATATGTGAAACTGTTTTAGTTTTTGTGTATTATCACCCTATATTTTAAGCGATGACTCGGTGATTTGAAACATTACCAGATTCATTTCGCATGTCTCACAATTATTAGGTCTCTTCATTAATTATTAAAAAATATGGAATCTGATGGGTGAAATGATTGGAGGATTATATGCTTATAAAGTATTCTATGTCTCATAGTTTTTTCTGCGCAAAACAATTGTGAATGAACCCTTCCACCAGTCTCGTTACACATGATATTGTGCTGTAACTTAATCGTTAGCTCAATGTAGTAGGTGATCTTTCCATGGATTAGTTCTAGACAAAGTTGAGCAAACATCATTTATCATAGCGATAGGCTTATGACTTTATCTTCATAAGAAGTTGGTTATGATACATGTTCCTTGTTGATGTAAGGTTTGTCGTTCATCGCTACGGTATTGAAGCCATGCATGTACCAATATAGTGCATAAATAATAACTTTTTTACTTAAATTTTGCAGTTACTGCGAGTAGGATTGACGTAATGTCAGCTGTAACATTGCTTGCTCGCTTACTTTGTGTTGCAGGCTGGTGTATTTCTAATTTGAATTGTATGTGGATATGGGATTTTAATTTTCTCTCTTGTCTTATAAGGGCAAACATTTTATTTTTTCTTCCTATCAGCACAATTGGTGTATGCTTGGATTAGATGTTTATCACCCGCGAATGAAGTGAGAGAGATGGAAATATTTTAGTTGAAAATTTAAGTATATAAATCTGTATATATATATATATATATATATATATATATCACAGTTTCTCGTCCCGTCAACACCTGGTACTATCCAGACAGGGGGCTCTCCGTCCACCCTTGTGTTTAAATAGAATAAATACAAAGAATCGAGTCAGGATTCGATCCGGGGACCTAGAGATTACCACGCC
>LQNS02278159.1:3147058-3174306 GCA_001587735.2 Parhyale hawaiensis | reverse complement strand
ATGAGTCTGTGATTTGAAACATTACTAGATTCATTTCGCATGTCTCACAATTATTAGGTCTCTTCATTATTAAAAAAAATGGAATCTGATGGGTGAAATGATTGGAGGATTATATACTTATAAAGTATTCTATGTCTCATAGTCTTTTCTGCGCAAAATTAACACTTGTGAATTAATCCTTCCGCCAGTCTCATTACACATGATATCGTTCTGTAACTTAATTGTTAGCTCAATGTAGTAGGTGATCTTAATCCATGGATTAGTTCTAGGCAAAATTCAGCAAATATCATTTATCATAGCGATAGGCTTATGACTTTATCTTCATACGAAGTTAGTTATGATACATGTTCATTGTTCATGTAAGGTTTGTCGTTCATCGCTATGGTATTGAAGCCATGCATGTACCTATATGGTGCATAAATAATAACTTTTTTGCTTAAATTTCACAATTACTGCGAGTAGGATTGATATAATGTCAGCTGTAACATTGCTTGCTCGCTTAGTTTGTGTTGCAGGCTGGTGTATTTCTAATTTGAATTGTATGTGGATATGGGATTTTAATTTTCTCTCTTGTCGTAAGGGCAAACATTTTATTTTTTCTTCCTATCAGCACAACTGGTGTATGCTTGGATTAGATGTTTATCACCCGCGAATAAAGTGAGAGAGATGAAAATATATTCGTTGAAAATTTAAGTATATAAATCTGTATATATATATTTGTCTGTCCACCCAAAAAATGGTAAAAGGAATTGAGCAATCTTCATAATTTTTTATACAGAGTCTGGTGGGTTAACCTAGATGTGACTCATGCCACAAATATAGAATTAGCTGGCCATAAAAAATGACGGCGATAAATTTTGTTTACTGTCCCTCCAAAAAGAGGCAGAATGAGTTTAGTCATAATAATATTGTTTTAAGGCCGCCAGATGGGTTGTCTGAGATGTGACAAGTAGCAAAAAATTTTTAGTTAGCTGGCCATCAAAAGTGGCGGCGTTGAATCTTTAACTCCACCCGAAAAGAGGTTGAAAGAGCTGAGCTACACATATTCTAAGTTTTGCAGGGAGTCCGGTGCGTGGACTTAGATGTGAACAATGCTAAAAGGCTAGAATAAGCTGGCCATCAACAATGATTGAGTAGAATTTGCCTGTTGCCCGGGTGATGATCTTAAACCACGAGGCGACAACTCACGCCCAAACTGATAAATTTATTAATTATTATACTGGTTTGTCGTAGACTTCTATACGGCATTGGCTCAAAACACGGCGTGACCCTTTCTTTTTATAAGAATGCTTCAGGGTTTGCAACGCACTGTCAGATATAGTTCAAATGGGCGAAACTGATCACCAGCATTTTGGTTCATCAAGCAGTGCACACTAACTAGCTAAAATCTTCATGCGTCGTTACATTCAAGCACATATGCATGTTGTAGTGAGTATCGCCTCCATACCGTCCATCCACTAAACAAAAATAGAGTTTTCAATTCATGAGATCTGCAGTTGTCGAAAATTGCTAATTAGTCATTAAAATACACCTGTGTGTTCCGGAAGTAAGTGTAAAAACTCAAGGTCTTTCATTGCGTGTTGGAAGAAAATTGACTTCTTCATCTATTAACCGGAAATTCCGGTTGGTTAGCTTTACTCCAAGCAGAATTTGCACGCATCAGTTCAATTTCGTTTGCTGAATATGTCCATCATTGTTTAATTAATAAGATAGCCAGAGGATGTAGTACTCAATCAATGCTAAAGCATATCATTATTCTCCTCAAACATGCTCGTATTTAATTTTTTTTTTTCACATTCAACAAAGTTTTTCAGTTGTATTGATGGCTTGTGGTCAATATGCAGTTTTACTATTTTTGTCATATCGTAATTGTCATGAAGTACTTGGTTTTTTACGTCTGCTATGCTCTGCTACTGATGTTGCTATATTATATAATCGTAACGCGAAATATTGAGCGCTATATTCTCCTTTATTTTTGTGACATGCTATTTCCCATGCAGCATATTACCTTCTGTTTTTTTTTAAATAAGTGATACATTTTAATAACACTGAGCACTAACTGTAAAATAATTATGCCGTCCTCCGCAAAATAAAATAAGTACAATTTGCACAGTTCGACATAATATTTTTTGGCACGGCGCGTATTTCAGTATCGTACTTATATGCTTCATAACTGAGAAGAGTAATTTCCGTTATTGTTTTTGAACGAACCCCCTGTATCTTCACACGTACTTAAGTAACATATGCAGAGCTCTCGATGATTCTTCTTACTGACATGTTACCATCAAATTAGTCTTCAATATGTGTAAATATAAATTCTCCTAGTTCATGTGTCATGCATACCAACTATTCAATTACACAATTGTTTGCTGTATTTATTTACATATTTTCAATTTTGCAAGTCGAAGCATAGCCATTAATTTGGTCTCATTACCATGCATTGTTCTTCATAACCTCATTTTTGTATATGGAAAGCAAGCTTGGGAAATTAGTAATACTTTATCAAGTTTCCATGTAGTTACTGTACACTCAAATTCCCGCTGCAACATTGAATTACATCCATGCATTTTTTTTATTTCACTAGCAGTATTTAAATTTCTAATATCAAAAGTCAATGGTACATTTGTGCCATTTTCGTATAATATTGTCGTAATAATTTTTTTGTCACTCAACAATGCCTTTGTTGAAGACTTCAACTCATTTACTAATGTTATGATAACTTCCTCGATCCAAAACTACTGTAACATACGGCGTGCAGATAACATGCATGATGACACTAACTACCGATACGTGTTGCGTTCAGACACAGCTAACAACTGAGTATGAAAGCAGGACTTTGTAAACCTTAATTGTCGTCATGCTAAATAAAGCAATTGCTTTGTAAAACAAAAATGCGCTGGTAGCTGTACAGACGATCGAGGAGTGTTTTTGTCACGTTCTTGCATGCAGCAGTACTAAATAATGAGGGTTTGTTGCATATGTGCTGCAGTAACAGACTACAATTCGGTATTTTAAAATTTCTGCATAGTTTAATACAACACTATGGGTACTGTACTTTCAACAAAATCTCGTGACAACACTGGGCTAAAGGCGAATTTTCTTAAGTATGTATTTTTACATGTAGTATGCCAAAATTAAACTCGTTAAAATATTGAGACTAATTTTTGCTTCAGTACCAGGCGTCACAGTTAGTCACTGTGACGTATCAGTTTGTGAAATACTGCCAAAATTTACTGAATGTGAATGAATGTTAATGTTGCGATTGTGAATGAAGTGCATCTAATATTTTTTTCAGTCAAATAGTCAAATTGATTTTCACATGTGTAGAACAACTTTATTACTGAGTGATTAATTCATTAATCATTTGCGTTTTGATGCGATGCACAACCTTTTTTTTTGCTCTAGCTGTACCGTATGTGTCTACGCGCAGTTGTATAGTTGTTATGTATAAGCGCTCACTGACATTTTACTCACATATATGATGGAGAAATAAAAACATTAATTACTCATGTTCTTTGAGCAAACATTGCTATTATAGCGCAAATTATGTAATGAAAGCATTTAGGCGCTTAAGGCTAGGTAGATTCATATACAGAGTTAGGACTTTCTATTATCAATGCGTGGCCATGAAATTTTACATGCTAAGTCCAGTAAATTACTGATACATGTTGCATTCAATTGTTTTAAAAGTGTTTCCACTGCCTTCTATATATGCCATGCCTGGTAAATTTGATGGCAGAGTTACAAATGCGTAAGTGTAGTAAATCTGTATTTATTTTGCTTCATAATCTCAAAAAACTCCGTTATAGGTCTGTACAACGAATTTGATTGAATTGAATCGAGTGATGCATAGCGTCTATGCTCCACAGCATATTTTTATCACCCGCGAAAGAAGTGAGAGAGGTGATAATGTTTTCTTTGGAGGTTTAAGTAAATATATATAAATATATATATTAAGCAAGTTTCGTTGAACGAAAGATGTCATTTTGTTTTAATTCGTTTTGTTTCCAACCTTTCCAAGGGTCGGGAGCTATGTTTTACTTCTTCAGAGCAAGTTCGCAAAGTCTTTCACTACTTTGCGAACTTGCTCTGAAGAAGTAAAACTTAGCTTCCGACACTTGGAAAGGTTGGAAACAAAACGTATTAAAACAAAATGTCATCTTTCGTTCAACGAAACTTGTTTAATCAATGACCTGCTGCCAACTTACACTATAAATATATATTTGTATGTCTGTCCACCCAAAAAGTGGTCGAAGGATTTGAGCAATCCTCATAATTTTTCATTAGGAGTTTTGTGGGTTGATCTAGATGAGACCCATGTCAAAAAACTGGGCCTAGCTGGCCTCGATGTGGTCCATGCCAAAAACCTAGGATTTGTAGGCCATAAAAAAATGCCGCAATGAAATTTGCTCTCCACCCAAAAACAGGCAGAAGGTGTTGAGCTATGTTCATGATCTTTTGCAGGGAGTCTGGTGGGCTGTCCTCAATGTGACCACGCCAATGAACTAGGATTAGCCGGCCATCAAAAATGATGGCAATGAAATTTGCTCCCACCGCGGGTGATGGTCTTACGCCACGAGGCGTTCTAGCTATTTATGTTTCTTAAACACTTACTAATGAATAAATATGTTCATGAATTTGGATGCCTGCAATGTATTATTTAAAATAATACACTAGGTTTACTAAAATCATACGGGGTACTACCGGTACATGTTTTCTAAAAATTCTCAGTAGCTATATGTCGTATGTATATGAGCTGCAAGTCTTAATATTAACTTTTCTCCAGTATGTTATAAAGCTGCTGCTGCTTATATACAGCTTACAATTAGTTTTGACTTTATTGCGCACATATCAAAGAACGAGTATTATGCGGTATCGTCTGATGTATACTTTGTATTTATACAAGTTTCTTATGCTCCTATTTACATATGTAAATGAGTAGTTAATCTGTCATATCAAAAATTATGGCAAAGAACTATAGGATAGGTTAGGTGACTAAATAATGTTTTCTTTTCAATTTTATTTCTTGTCTCAACTCTTTCGGTTTCTGCGCTGGCAGCATCTACGCACGTCGCTGCGTGAAGAAATGCTGCAATATAAGCTTGCGGCGTTGGAAAACAGCTAACTTTACCACAAATGTTAATTTCTCTTGTAAGGTACTTTGCAAATATTCCTTGCCGACGTCTGTTGCAATAGGATACGCTAATGCGTTGACCAAATTTTGAAATTCAAATATGTTAGCTATATATGGACATGCCAATTGCATCGCATCTACCACACGTTACCACTGTGTCGCATAAAGATTATAGGTTATAGAGAGGTTAGATGAACAATTGTTGCTGCACAAAGCAAGACCTCATCTGTTTAATGGAAATAATTTGCGCGCCTCTAATGAGGAAGTGTGTAAATTTTACTACCTACTGTGAAACAGTTAAAGAAAGAAGAACTGCACTATATAGGTCCTATACTTAATATAGCAGGTAAATTGTGCTTATTTTTCATGGTAGAAGTCCCATTATCTCGGCATCTCACCCACACCTCCGCGTGTTAGGAAGGACTAGATATTCACAGACAGGTCTTTGTTCAAGTACAAATAAAATCGTCAGGGCAGTGCGTTCTTCCTCTAATGTGCTCTTCTTCGTGTCCTATTGCGCGATGTAGCTAGGTAAAATGGTTAATGCTCTTCCTATTCCATAATCGGAAGGTGTCAAAGCTGTTACTGTCGTCAACAATAGTGACAGTGTTGGGAATTTACAAGCATCAGATTCAATCGAGGGTAGCGAGAAGCGCAATACAGATTGGTATATCATCTTATTGATAACATTTTAAATGTGCTGACTCTTTCACTCTGTTCTTAGCAATATTTGCTGCTATTGCTAGTCAAAATTATTGCCCACCTGAAAAAGATATTGCTATGCTAGATACGTGTTTTGGTTGATTTTTTTTTTTTCAAATTTCTCGTAGCGAAGAGATGAATATAGAAAATTTGGCCATCAGCATAAATACTCTCGAGTCACTTTTACCTTCATTTTTGAGTAGTCGGCTGCTATGCTGAGCCATATTCCTTAATTGTGTGTCAATTCGCATTAAGACTAAAGACTCTGGCGGTAATTTATCAACAGCTCGTTAAAGGATTCGAATGATAAGCGTAAGCCCATCAAATATAATAAGTTCTTTCACAGATGAGCGCAGCGTCAGCGGTCTCGTTTTATTTATTATCAGTGAACGTGATTTGAATAAAGCATGGTGTCACTGGTCATTGTATTTCGAAATCCACTTCGCTCATCGCAAGGCACCTCGTGAGAGTAAGAAGTTTTCAACAAACCAACCCCTCAGGGGACATACGATGGGCCATAGGGTTAGGTTAGTTTAGGTTCGTCCATCCTATGCTATAATAAGGGGCCAGGCAACCGTAGGGGTCCCGTGTAGGTTACCTTAGCCATTATAGCTAGACTTTCGGGACATCTCTCTTTCCTGTCCACTTTGCTTCCTTCCCGGTTTCATACTCCTACTTGCCCATGCTTTATACTGTTATTCTTCTTCTTTCCTGACTCGCTGTTCCCATGCGCGTTGACCCTGTGTGGGAATACCTTCGTGCAGGGGTTCCCCGTTTCTCTTGGTATACTATATGTCCCTTGCTCTTCCCTTTGTGATATCGTTCTGCTCGGAAACGGAAACTTAAACTTTCTAACTACAGCATAACTAACTCAACCAACCTACTGCATTTCTTTCCCTCTATAACATGCGGCTGATATTTAGTCTGACGTTGAAGGTGTTGGGTCCCGAACGATTACAAGCAAGCATGTGCGACCGGCAGCTCGCAGCTACGATAAAAATACGACAGCATGGACTATAATTCTGTGTTATTAAATCAGAAACCTGTCTTTCAGATGGCCACCTGCAGCACGCGCTGCATAGATACCATATATACCGAACATACAGAACGAAGAATTACCTTGATCCTCGGTAGTTTGGTGGTATAACACCTGTTTTTCTGGTTCATGTTAACTACCGTTACTATATGATCTTCGATCAGAGCAGTTACAAGTTCCAACTTTACAAACTTCAAATCAGTGTCAGTATACTATTATGTTCTTTTTACAGATGTTTTCGGGTTTTATCTATAGAGATGACGCTCGAGAAGCGCACTATTCTCTTTTGCTCATCGTCTTCTAGTAATACTTTTCAACACATGCGCTTATGCGACACTAGGCAACATGAACGGAACTCACACTATATACAGCGTCGGACGAATAAGCGATGACTGGTAGATCCGGTATACTTAAAGTAATTTAATTTCATACATCAACGTTATATTGTTACAGTCTTCCTTATTTCTTTTTTAAACAAAGAGACTCTAAATGCAGTGTACTTATGCATACAAACATAGCTAAACGAACAGCTTACATCGTTTATCACCGAAGTAAAAATGTCTTGTTCTTTAGGAAAGGAAAGAAGAAAAAGTTACAATGAAAAACAAAGACCTGTGCATAGAAGATTGGATATAACAACGTACCTACTATACATAAAGTCTGTGAGTTATTGGGTCTAGAATAAAATATCGTTGGCTTGTTCTCGCATTTATATATTTTTTATATATTTGGTTTTAAAGATGGCACTGACAGTCTCAAGTTATTACTGCAATTAGCAGAAGAGCTTCACAAATACACAGTGCATGTATGCCGTAACTTATGCCAAGCGTTCACCTTTCGCCAGTCTATGGCCATAACGTCAGTTTGTTTCCCATGCAACCATCGAAAATATGTTGTTTAGAGTCAAGATATCTTTCGTGTAGTTTATCCCTCACTCTTTGCATAACTCGCTTCCTGTAACACATTTTGTTTCGAAATATTACTTACTACACATTAATGCATTCCATATGCATTTATAACTCGCAAAATTCGGCTATTCCCATATATTTTCCCTTATCTTTGTCCTGTGATCGAAGTCTTGTCGCTCCCTATCCTTCTCACTTTTCTCGTGCACTCTCACGCAGCCTCTTAAAATCCTTCTCCTTTGGGCCCCACTCAATGGGATGAAAAGAAGAGCTCGTCAAGGTGAGAAGCGTCTCTGCGCATTGCGCATGAATGGTTGCGTCTCTGTTTGTTCTCCCGTCGCCCGTCCATCTCGCTGCGTCTCTGTTTGTTTTACCTTCGTCATCATTTCTGTGTCTCTGTGTGTTCTCCCGTCGCCCGTCCCTATCGCTGCGTCTCTGTTTGTTTTACCTTCGTCATCATTTCTGTGTCTCTGTGTGTACTCCCGTCGCCCGTCCATATCGCTGCGTCTCTGTTTGTTTTACCTTCGTCATTATTTCTGTGTCTCTGTGTGTTCTCCCGTCGCCCGTCCCTATCGCTGCGTCTCTGTTTGTTTTACCTTCGTCATCATTTCTGTGTCTCGGTGTGTTCTCCCGTCGCCCGTCCATATCGCTGCGTCTCTGTTTGTTTTACCTTCGTCATTATTTCTGTGTCTCTGTGTGTTCTCCCGTCGCCCGTCCCTATCACTGCATCTTTGTTTGTTTTCCCTTCTTCATCATTTCTGGGTCTCTGTGTGTTCTCTCGTCGTCCGCCCATGTCGCTGCGTCTCTGTTTGTTTTCCTATCGTCATCGTTTCTGCGTCGATGTGTGTTCTCCCGCCGCCCGTCCATCTTGATGCATCTCTGTTTCTTTTCCCGCCACCCTTCCATCTTGCTGCAACTTTACTTGTTCTCTCTTCTGTCTATATTGCTACATCGCTGTGTGTTGATCGTTTTTCCATTATGTTGTGTCTCTGTGTTCTCTAGACTTCTATCTATGTCACTACGTTTCCATTTATTCAGTTTTCTTCCGCCCTGCGTCTATTGCGCAGTGTTTCTGATTTTAACTTATATTGCTGCGTTCTCTGTCTGCATCGCCGTGATTCTGTTTATTCTCATATATTACTGCGTCTGGGTGCTCCCGTCCTCCGTCTATTGCGTCTCCGCTTACTCTATCATTTTGTTGCGATGACAACCTTGTGGCGTCGGTATGTACTATCGCGTTTTGGTTTCTTCGACAATGAGTTCATTAAAATTTGCCGCATCTCGTCATATCATCCTAAGATCTAGCTGAGTACATATGTATAAGGCAACAATTAAGTGCTGTAATTGTAACCGTTTTATCTCTGGTTAATGTTATTGATGTACCTTGTCGTTGAGCGATACTGGCCACCAATCTATGTCGATGTGTTTTATAGACATTTCATTCTCTCTATAATTTTTCAATGTTCGTGTCATGCATGAAAATTTGCATGAATTCAAAGGGATATGATTCTTATAACAACAACTGACATAAATTACAACCTCCGAGCCACAATCTCTCCTATACAAAACATTTCCCTATTCCAGTTACAATCACTTTGATGTCATAATTAGCTCCATTAAATGCTATATAGCTATTTAGATCATATAATTATATCAACTTTCTTTGAAAGCAACTGCCATTTAGAAGAGGGTGGATTGGCAATGCACTAGATGTCGATAGCTCGAAATGTGACAACAGTAGTCCGATATCATTACTTCCGTCGAAAATGAACTATTTCAAATACTAACCTTTTCGTGCCAAAATTAACATTTAGGTCCGACGCAACTGAAAAAACGCTTTCGTGTAAGAATAACATCAGAGAAGTACCCATTAACAGTATAGTCACTTCTCCGGTAGCGGGGTAAATATCACTTTTCGTAGGACTATGTACTATTGTTAACGGTTACAAATGTGCACAGTAGGTGTAATAGTATTATATAATATATATAACCTTAAACTTACTATCAGTAAGCTGTTGCTTTACTCCTCACTCAAATACTCGACAATCTTTATTTATGCCTATTAATTCACTTTATATTCTTTTAATATAAAAAAAGTTATTTGATGTTAGGAAGTGAAGCTTTATTTGTGTTAATGCTTTTTTAAGCTGGAGAGTACAAATCGCTGTATGCAATTTGTTGTTATAACTCTTGTACATGCGTAACATATCTCACATAATATTAGGGTAAATTTCTCTTTAGTTTAGTACGACAATATTCAACAAGGTTGCATTAACTTTTATACTCTTAGCAGAATGCCGATGACGATTTTGTGCATCAACTTTTCTTAGAAATTACACTCTAAAGATCCTTAGATGCACTTTACATATTCCGGGATCCTTACGGACTTGGCCCATTCCTTTGGAACAAATTCCGCCAATCAATAATGCTAGGGAAACTTATGCAACAGTAATGCATTTCGTCCTGAGGGCTCTCAAAGACGTTCTCACACGAGGGGAAGGCGAGTTTGGGGGAGGGGCGGGAGGTATTTTCCTGTAGAAATACGATAAGGGAGAACGGGGGAGGGCGGGTGTTGGCTTCGATCAATAGGATATGGCCCCAAGTTTATATTGCATTGTTGAAAAGGTCGTCTTGTATTTATTAGAATTGTCTTGTAAAACTATGCGTCTCAATTTGGTGGGGCGCTGCGTGCGGAATCCGATACCGCATTGTTACTTTAATAAGCATTTCGTTATGAAAGAAGCGCCACGTACGTAGGAAGCCGTCAGGAGCGCTACGCATTTGGAGAAGAAAAATACTCAATGTTTCTCACAAGCCAGATGACTTGTACCTGTACAGCACATGGTGCACACATCTTATGACGGCACTTGTGCCCTGCTGGAGGGACAGTTTGAAACAATCAGGGAATGCGTAAAGTAATATCTGTAAATTATTAAGAATATATAAAAAAATAGCAAGGGACCCAAATCATCAAAAAAGAAAATATATTTTACGCAAATGTAGTATAATTAACTCAAGCATAAATCTCATTGGTTCTTTCTCCAGTTTTCGAGAAATCCAACGGTTCTTCTGCAATCTTGTGAGCAATATAAAGCAGGATTCAGCATTTGTTACCACTTATTCATGCAGGCAGTTAATAGTTTATGGTTCTTATATCCAATCGTCTTTTTAAAATACAGCCCAGACTCCAAATTTTCTTCATAGCTATTTCTTCCTTTTGAGCAGCAGCGGTGAATCTTTTATTCTGATCCCCGGAATATTCAGTTGAATTTTTTCCTCTGCCGGACTATTTAGGGTCTCGTAAATACGGTATCGCTGGAGCTTTTTACGACGTTCCCTCGGTTCGGTTTCGCGGAAGCGGATTTGCTCGTCCCTGTACAGATTGTCTCATGGGGAGCGCCCCGCCGCCGCCGGTGCTGGTCTTGCATGTTGCGACCGTAAGCAAAACATTCGCTACTCGCGTAATATGTGCTGTCATAGACCGTGAAAATGTTTACGGCTCCCAAGATATTTCCTTCAGTGTCAAACCTCAAGTTCAATTCATATGCATTATTGTCATGTGTCAACACTATGGGTGATGAAACGGACACAATTTACTATTAAGTAAAGGTAAAGGTGAAGTCAACTTAATTGGTCGCATACTTCAACTGGAAAGCCCACACGGGCTCACGAATTTATTATTGTTTCTTACCTTAAAGGTTATTATGTTTGACTCTTGGGTGAGCGTCGACTCTGTTGCAATAGCGATAAGCGATTGTGCTGCGAAGATTATTGTCCTTATAGCCTACATCGTGAATAATGCTATGGTAATTAGTTACGCCATAACTATATAGCGAAAAATATAAATGCACTGAAAAATTCTACTGGAGTTTAATAACACAAAGTGAGTAACCAGTAAAATATTCGTTCTGTACGTTGTGATAACTTCTATTTATTTGAACGTTCATAAACTGTGCTCCGTATATATGATGGAGCAAGCACAGTGCTGTGCTGTATAAAACAAGTCACATTTACTGTTCTTTTATTACTTGCCTTTTTTATTATCAAATTTTGCCTAATATCCCCTCTTCTCATTCTCCTTATACAATCTTTCCAAAATATAGTTTTTGCGCCAGGCGGCCGGTTCTCTGCCGTCGGAACCTAAGTTATTTGGTTTTATTACTGTATTACATGTCACGAGTGTAGTATACGCTCTTAAAACCATTAATGTTAGTTTACTGGAATAGCTCTGGAACCTATAAGCTCCTTTATCGAAAAAATAATGTAGTGGAAAAATACAGATATATAATTAATAGCAGGCAAAAATCCGAGAGAAAACATATCTAATGCGTAAAGAAATTCGCATAAATCCCCACATTCATGCACATAAATATGTTTATACAAGTTTTGCGAGGTATATATCATACTGGAAATATTTATCGACGTTTATTTTTCTATCACGACGTGTTCATTTGTTTGAATTTCTTAGTGTATCACATCATTTTCCTTCTGTGCTCTCTACCTGTCCTTACAGTTTTCTGTATTTTTGGTATTTCTTTACTTTTTCGGCGAAGAAAATTTTGGGTCACAAATCTTTATGGTTCCAAAGATTTAAATGTTCTACATGACACTTTCTCCTTGTAGCTAGGTATATCTAATGACGATCAAATCTTCTGGTTCGACTATATCTTCTATCTGAATTCTGCTTGTTGTTTAGCCCTTAATCCATAGGTACAGTTGTAGGTATAACATCCAATCAAAAGATATCTCCAACACACCACTGCCATGACGCTGTATTTAACATTCATTATGCACGAGTCAATACTTAATTGCAGATGATCATCATCATCTGCAGAGCTGGACGGCAGCTTTAAGTAAATTTATGAGTTTTGAGATAAGCGAGCCAACGGTCAGTTGAGTTATCGGAAAAACTGAGGTGGGGAGACGGGAGAAAAATGCGGTATCGTTGTTTATTTATCGATTGTGGCATTACCAACATTGGCAGTTGTGGCAAGCTGCATGTGCCCGTCTTGCGGGTAAAGAGTCGGTGAACGTGGCGTGAAGTACCAAATATTATTATCTGTGGCAAATTCCATGTATATATGTCCAGCGAGTGAAAAGTTGGTGGTGGTGTGAAGTGACAAATATTATCATCATGAGCGACCTCAATGTGTTGAAAGTTGATGAACATGGTGTGAAGTACCGCATAATGCTGACAGCATCGCTGATCTAGATGGAACATGAAGGAGTAGGCCTACTTGTTCAAAATTTTAGGAGTTGTTGATCTTAAGTTCCTGGACTTTAATGCAAAGAAATAACGGGCCTGCGTAACATATATTACCAATGAAGAGATCAGTTCAAGATGTAGGTCAGTTTCGGCACATGCTGAAAATGAATCCGCCGATGACAAGCTTGATAAGTTCGATGACATTTAGGTAACAAAAGCTCGATGCTGGATACATTATTATTATGTCAAGTGCCAAACAGGTGCATTTACAAGTAGCTCAATATAGCACAGTGTCCATCATTCTTATTTTGCATCCAATGATAGGAGTAATTATAGAGGTGGATCAATCAAAATGTTACTTGCCTTTTCAGGTACTAGCTATGTGTTTACCAGTTAATGACGTCATATGACGTGCTCTCCAATGTGTTGGGAAGAAGTGTAGGTGAGAAACCAATTCGCCCGTTGCTGCATTAATTCTTCTAGAGACAAGAATTGTACTGCTCTAAACTGAATTGATGGTTTTTGCATCTTAGAATCTTACTCAATGTGAGCTCGATCATTTTTGAAATAGATTGAATTATTATTAATTAATTTTCTAACATCATATATTTACCATTTGAGATATCACAATAATACTTAAGTAGGCTATTACGAGCATTACAGATCCAGAGCCCATGAAATTCGTCGTTGCACTTTTTTAAACTCTTCGCATCTAAATTTGCGTGGAGTGTTGCTTACGGACAGCTATTAACTAACATGCAATGCATCCCGTATGTACCTGAACGCTTTATATGCGTTTAGTACAATCGTTGAAATTACATTCGCTTTGTGTTAGCAAACATAGGATCCATGAGATGCTGTTCTCTTCAGCTGTCGGCAGAAGGCCCCAAACGAAGCTTCTGGGCTATTTCTCTTCCTAGCCGACAAAGCGTAATTTAAATTTAATGTGCTTAATCTCTCATCCGTAAGTACTGAAACACCATACCTGCATGGGTACTTCTTTGCATCTGGTTCCGTGAGAGATATAGCGCATGCTAGTCGTTTGTAGCGTACCTACCATCGATCGCCACGTTCCAACTAACCGTTGAGAACGCAAGTACGCACCACCCAAATTAAGAGGTCATCTAGAAAAAGAAGAACGATCAGAGAGAGGGGAGATAAGGTATGGGCAAGGGTGAGATAAGAGGGATGATGTGTAGGAAAATATGAGTAGACGCAGACACCAATAAATCGATATCATTTAATTTCTGAACCGCACAAAACAGCACACACTGGACTTTTGTGCATCAGAGAACTTGTAAAAACCATCAGCTAATTTATTATGTATTTTCAACAGCAGTGTGCGAAATTATACTAACTGATTTAGAATAAGATTTTGACAATCTAATTAAATGTGAAACTCAATGTAAAATAATTTAAGCTGCTAATCACCAGTTGTTAACGACAGCAACCAGTAGCTACCGGCATGAATTTAAGTATTAATTCACCACAATACTTGTAGGTTGTAGTGTCACCAATTAGCATAACACTGATTGCGCTGCCAACTACGTACCTAGTTTACGTGTATCGGACGCCAACAGTCGCATATCTCTCTCTTTTTCTTATTTCCGTTAGCAAGAGTTTCATCGTAACTCTTTATCAAGCAATAAGTCACACGTAAAACACTGAGCGACAGCATTTTGTTACGCGTTGTTTTATTTTCCCTGACAGACAAGATATTTTTTTTTATCACTGTCCGAGCGGCGGAACTCGGACACGTTCGTACAGACCGCCCGGCTCACGCCGCACCTTTCCGCGTCTGCCTTATCGCCACTAGTGTTTTTATTGACCATAATCATCACCATCAGTCTTGCAATATCTTCTAATGATACGCATCTTGTGAATTACCGCGGGGCGCTTCCTCTGTGCATGCATTTTAGATACCGCAAGCACGGTTGTTGTTAAGGAGCTTACGTAATATTTGATTTGCATTTATTTTGCAAAGTCACTTCATGGTATTTTAAGTGAATTTTTGATGCTGCGACTGGTTAAGAGCCTCGATTTGCATTTGTTGAATTTATAACAGTCAAAGCGTCCAAGGGGTGTAATTTGCATGCTTGTTTCACAGAGCAGCTGAAGTTATGGAGTGCTACTGCAGCTGCTGATATTCACTTGCGAACTTTTAGGATACTACGTATATAAAAAGATAGTAACGGTGTCCAAGGAAAAGTTGCTGCAGCGTATATTTTACCTACTGATGTCTGTGACATTCATTGTAAAGTTGTTTCAGGATACTACATCAAAAGACATCCATTGTGTTTTAAAATAGAATCAGGATACATCATTAAAATACTTTCGTGACCATTAAATGTTACGTATTCACAGATGTTAATGAAATTCAGTGTAAATTTCTTTCATGCCCTAGTATCGACATGTGCTCATGGAATTAAATACCAAAGTGTTTTAGGCCAATACGTTGAAAGACGCTCATGATAATATGTGTAGGATTGCTTTACTATATACTATTTAAAGAAATAAATGACATTAACTGATACTGCAAAATATTCAGGCATATCAGGTAATGGTGACCGGACATATTAATATCATACTATATGTAATTGATTTACAACAACGTGCACGACTAGCTTATCAACAAAATGATATGAAGTGAAGTAGACAAATAATCCAATTTGGCAAGCTTGCACTCCGCCTGGGATCGTATTCTTTATGAAAGAGGAATAACAAACTGCGATGGGTCAACTAATTTTCATGAGCTTATGGATGACTTTCGCCTGGCACAGAATTCTTTCTCAACATAGAGATAGGTATGGCATCGCTTGATACATCAAAGCTTCCTGGTTTGCCTTACATGAGTGTGTATGAATAACTTCTCATCTCATAAATCAATATCAATCAGAAACTATATTGTTTATGTTCACCCCTGTTTTTTTTCTTCGTGACTTATAAATATTTACAACAGTATACATTATTAAATAGAAGGGCTTGACTCATAAAGTAGAAGCACATAAAACTAATTTTCCACGACCGTGTTGCTGTCATACGTAACACCGTTCTATCACAGACGCGCGTATAAATAAAGGTTTATTTCATAAATCAGTATATCACAAACACACAGCACAACACGACTGTTCTGTTGTTGTACTTAGCGCCGTTTTATCACAGACGCGCGTATAAATAAAGGTTTATTTCATAAATCAGTATATCACAAGCACACAGCACTACACGACTGTTCTGTTGTTGTACTTAGCGCCGTTTTATCACAGACGCGCGTATAAATAAAGGCTCGTTTCATAAATCGATATAACGTGAGGCCGATGGCGTGCCGAAAGGCGTACCTGGCAGCTCAGCCGTTACGGCGTTATCATTTTTATGGGTCTCTTTTATGAACAATTAGTTAGAATGAGGTGCGCGAAAGTGCTACTTTTATAACGCCAATGTTCAGCGAAGGTGTCGAGCCAGACTGCATTCCCTGATACCGTGCATGAGAAACTTCGTCGAGGCCTTCAATTTAGCGCTGGACTTCACTCGGCGCCCAGCGTTTTATGTCCTTCTCCAGCTTCTGATTTCCGTTCTTCCCAATGTGAATAATAACGCCAAATTAACTTTATGGCCCTGCAGAACGCGCTGCGTGCGTGTATACATATAATTAGAATCATGAAAAATTCAAATATTTTTTGCTATAGCAATATGCGCGAAGACACTTATATTAGGTTACAAAAATTACACAAATAAAATGTGGACTACATATCACGATGATTTATTTCTTATTTTAATGTGCCCTCAAGAATTGCTGTATTAAAATTTGTGCAATTAAGCAAGTAAGAAAAGCATGAAAATTTCTAGTACCTGGAGATGAAAAGGAGTAAGCCCGAGGAGTTTGATATTTATAGTGCTTTAAGAAACTGGAAGAATTAATAACAAACGGTGTGAGCTACTATAGCACTTGACCAAAAATCAAGTAAATGATGAGTTAATAATTTTGATCGTATATGAAAGTATAGCAATGCACAACTTATACTTTAAGACAGCAGTGTCTACTAGTACCATGCAAAGCTCCGTTCATATTTTATGATGCATATTGACCAACTTATGATATGGAAGGCGAGTATTGTACAAGGCCCTAGAATTACTGGCTTTCCGAATCACTGTACTGGCATCTCGTGTTATATAAACGCAAAATACCGCCACTTTGCGTACAATGAGTTCGAGCATCGCACAAAAAGGGTCACGCGAAGGTATGCAGTACTGTTTGACAATAATGCATAGTAATATTATTGCAGTGTACTCTGTAGTTCTCCGTAAACCTGGACGAGCAGATGTGTACTTATAGACAATGACTGCTTGTCTTTGAGATTTTAGTTCCATTATTCAAATATGCGGTAGACCAGGTAGTCGACGATGTCTCTTCGTGTTTTTCAAACGTGCTATGCTGTAAGTTTTACCACTTTCGTGAAGTCCCTGAAATGTCTGTTTAATACTGCGAACCTGAAGTGTGAATTGAAAAACAGTGCAACAAACCAGTAGAGTTCTTTGGTCTTCCAGTCATAAATTCGTTTATCAAAAATACATAAGCTGTATCTGGCGTGGCCACGCTGTTGATAGAAATAAAAAACACACTATGTACCAATATTTCACTCTTCCATTCTTGGAGCACTATACATTGTTTAATATGGAGCAGAGGTGAAGCATACTTAATGTCATTGGTATCATAGCTGCCACAAATATGAAGCAGGTTTAATAAGTAATTAATTGGAAATTCTGTTATTTACAAGATTTTCCAATTTTTCATCGCTACAAGAAATAAACGCAACTTTAGCCCTACCTTTTATAAAAACGCGTTTGGTGCGACGCCCACTAATATGAGTAATTATGTCGGGATACTACTATACTTGTAAGACGAAGCTATCTCAGCAGCAGAAAAAGAAATATACATATATATCCCCATTTACATGAAATCAGAAACAGCGTGTTTTACTTCTTTATCTAATAGGTAACTTTCATAAATTATACTTCAATATGCACGCGCAAGAATAAAAGAGTACAAATGAGAATTCTCACATTATTGTAAGTTGCTGCAAGTGCGGCAAACATAAATACTGATGCAAGTTCTGGCTGTGCAAGTGGTGATCAAGGCTCATTGTATCGCAGACTCTAACGTCACTTTGGTACCTCGGCTTCAGCGTTTTAGGTGATGAGGAGCTGCCGAAGTTTAACCGATTCTGCAAGTGTAATTTCACTGCAAACGTACCGAGAAGAATGACAATTGGGAACAGGCATGCGATGTGCGCCGACGATAAGTCAGTGACTATATACAAAGGACTAGAAGGGAAGTTTTAAATTTTAGATAGCTCTCTTAAATCACCGATATTTCTAAATTTTCTCAATTAAAGGCTATATTATGCTGCGCACTTATAGAGTGCAATTGAAATTTATTCCGCAGACCCAAATTTGTACGAAATATTGGATACAAATGATGTACACAGGGTAGTGCACTGCATTTCTGTTCGTAATTGTGATTAAATGTTCAGATTATTCTTCTTTAAGCGCATTATCCAATATGTGTTGCAAATAATTCAAGGAAAGGCATATCGATCGATCCGAGACTGGTCTATATCTGGCATGTATGAGTTCGTTTTTATAAGGGTATTCCATAAATATTCGACGAAATATTCACAAGTCTATACAGTGCCGCTAATATTGTGGTAAAACTGGGTTAATATATAATGAGTGGAGCACAACTGTGAGAGAGGAAACCCAGTTTGAACGCTCCAGATAGCACACAACATATAGGAAATTTTTTTCTCCCATATCTTAAAATGCCATACCGTTCAATGCGACGTAATACATTAAGAATTCAAAAATTTTATGAGAATACCGGATATATTAAAAGGAATGATTTTGCATATTTCAATCACAGCAGGAATCCTTGCAGTAAGCCGATACAAATTCATTGTCCAAATTAACAGCTATCTGATGATGCAAATGACACGCTAGTTTATTAATCTCAGTAGAAAATTCGGCAGCAGGATTGAAAACAAACAATATGGGTCTGCACGCCAAAAACAGTATGCATGTAATAAATTCATCTTACTCTGCAATTACAGCCTCTTGCTCTCTGCATCAGCGACAAAAACACATAAAAGACAATGCAGAGAAACACCAAATAAATTCATTTTCCTCGATAATTACGTTCTTCAGCTGAGAATACGAGAGAGAAAATATTTCCGTCTTTAGCCGTGAGAGAACTAGAAAAACCTTCAGCCCTGTCCGTCGTCCAAAAATAGCCATCAGTTGGCACACTCAATTTGACAATAAGGCAATCCAGCTCGAAGCAATCAATAGAGAGACAAACAATGGTGCCCGAGCGACAATCCTTCCAGTGGCCCAACAACTGATCCTTCCTGTCATTACCACTGGAGCGATACCTAATCAATTGGCCAACACTTGCTGATTGCTGCGATTAGCGACCACTGGAAACATTGTCCAAACTGGCGCGAAATTGGCAGCGTTTATACAAAGGACGTTCGTTGCGGGGCTTGTCACACGTGGTTTTATGGATGGGAAGTTTTGGCGCATATTAGCAATAGTGCGTGTCAGCTTTCCGTAAATGAGTTGTTATGGGTGCGCTCTATCGGCTGATGAATAGCATTTACTGGGGCCAATATTAGACATAAATTTCTGTCTGATGTTGTACCGACTTTGATTTTTGCTTCCTCTTTAAAAGTGATAAATAGGTATAGAAATTTTTCAAATGAATGGAATTCACTACTGCCAATATAAAGCCGAGTTCACAAGCATACATGTCAACGCGTTCGCTCATCCACTCGTTCGAAAGTGTTACTGTAGCCTAGAAACTGCAGAAAAATGCACTGTTTTTTAAGCTTAATTCACGCTAAATTCGAAGAGATGTCCGTTATTTGGCTTGTTACACTTGCAGAGGAAATTGATCAGACGGTTAACATTTTAATAATTTTTTGTGACGTGCACAGTGTTATGTTCACAATAACGCTATAAAACTTTCGGACGGGTGGCTGAGTGCAAGCGTTGGTATGAATGACGTGTAAGCTCGCCATAATTAAGGAGCATACATTATTTCTGACCTTTACGGATATTGTTTGTTTTACTAAATAATGATGCAGATATATATTTTCTGATGAAAAGCAGTCACTATACTACAAATGCTGGGGATCTATTCATTGTCAAAGTTGCTTGCTTTGCAGTGAATTGTGTCTACCATTTCAGAGGTGAGGGACATGATTACAGTTAAAATCTTTGAAAAGGTTGAATAGTTTCCGATGAAAATAAACTAACCTACAGAAATGTTGCTCCAACATATTAAAAATAATAAAAGTTAAGGATAGTTTTACTTTGCTATTCAGCTGGTTAAATTAAATAATGTGATGAGTCGTTAAATTAGTGAGAAAATTCAACCAAATACATTCATAAATCATCGTTTCTGTTGAAATACGATGTTTCAGTACAGTCTTGAATATGACTTCTTCCAAGAATCCACGTCTGTCATATAATGAGACAGAAAATTGTATCAATAGAAAGTGATCATGTCTTTGAAATTAGGTTTTCACTAACCACTTTCTTGAAGTTGCTGTTAAATTAGGGTTGGTTAATGCAGGCATACGTCACGCGAGTTCGCACTCTGCATGCAACAGCCAGTGTACGTAAACTTAGAGGAATGTATGTATCCTCAACTGCTTGCAGTAACATTTAACTGATTAATTTTCTATAACGCGTTGGTTTGTATGACATAAAAAATAAAATTACTATGCCATATGATTATTACACTGAGCAATTTATGCCCTCGTTTCCACAACAAAAGCGATCTTACGGAGAAGAACCATCAGAAATACAGCATGTCGATAGACGTGGAACCCATGCTCGAGGGTGTTTCCACACAGGATCAACGAGCATGAAAATAGCAAGTCAAGAAAGAAGAGTAAAAACAAATGAAAGTAACACCAGTAAGAGTATGAAAATTGAAGGATGCAAAGTGGGCACAAAGAAAGTCGTCCCGAAGACTTAGCTAACGCTAAGGTACCTAACCTATTGATTACTACATTATATAATGAACTACTATAATGAAGTATCGCTTTGATACTTTTTATTCCACCACACCGAGCATTTCAATAAGCTGAAGTCCTGTTAAATTTTCTCGCAATATCCAAATTTACCATACCCTACAGCTCCTCTTGCTGTCTAGCCTTTCCCGCGCACATAATTGATTAGGAGTTGCGTGGGTATCAGTCACCCGAATTTCCACCCCATTAATTTGCACATGAGTGATGACAGCTGACACTCTATCACTACATAAACAAGTATGTCGATGTGTCATCACATTGCGTCATTTACTTCAGTATCGTGCTATTACAGGTCTGCTAACCATACGCACAAGCGCAATACCCTACCGTTGTCGCTCTCCGCACCGTGTTCCTATCACGCACCGAACGTCCGTCCGTACGTCCGCCTAGTACGTTTTTTTTTCTCCCAGTTCTTTCGGTGCTGCGGTTTTTGCAGAGCTCTTACGAGCTTATAATTGGTATGCGATGGATGGAATTGTGCCGTTTCCTTATTTTATATTGCAAGCTGCTGATGAATGGCTCAATGGCTGGGATATCAAGGATTTGGGGATTTTATGAGGTAATATTTTAAACTGACGTAAGACAGTCTCGTTATTTCATGGAAGAGACAGGTAACAGCTGTTTTAAAAGTAAGCATAAATTTCAACTGTAACTATGCAAATTCATAGGTTGAAAACTCATTATGTTATTTAGCAGTGTCTGTATATTGACAATACTAGGAAGCTTTTTCGATATAAACTGGTATATTTTGGTTGCAAATTATACAAATATGAGACAAAATTACAATTGCTTTGAAACAAATTCGAAAAAAGTTTTTCAAGTTTTCCTCGTTCATCTATTAGGTAATCCATAAAGTTCCTGCATTTTTTTGTCAGACAACTCACTATAAACACCGCACGAAGAATCTTGGTTACCTGGCAGTTGTGTGTTCCTAGCGTTGCCGCATAATGGAGTAATGTCTTCTCATGTATTCTTCAGCTTCCTCACGTCTTCCCAGCAAACTTCATCTAATCTCAACCAAGCCGCCGCTCTAGTTACCGACCAATTCCATTTTCCCCTCTCCATAATCCGCAAAAGCCAATAACATCAGCCGCAAGTCTTCGCCAGCAACGCGAGTCTTTTACTGTATTGATTAGCCAAGAAGTCATCAATTTAGCGAACATTTATTAGTTGATAACTCACCTCAATCGCATTGTAGAGCAAGAGAGTTGCTCTAAGCTCCAAGATCACCGCTCATCATCCACGTAACAAGGTGGTAACGGCTTACGCGCACTATAATGCTCGGGCAGACTTATTTAATGAGAGCCTTGGTTACTGGTAATCGCTTGCGATACCAGGTAATGAAGGAGGAGGGGTAAGTAATGAGGGCGAGGGGTAGGTAATGGCCGTATTGCCGTCCCATGTCTGGTGGTTCACAACGAGACTCTTCCGGTGTGTGCGAGTTGGTGCTCAGCAGTGTCGATGGTTCCACATCGACACCTTAGAGCCAGTTGCTTCGTTGTCGATGAGCTGAATTCATTCGACCTTTCACAGTAGTTGGTAATGACCATCGACGGTCATTGTGATGGACACTTGCAAGTGAGGCCGCATACTTTACACCGTTTGAATTGGTTTCATCACCGTTGTGCGGTACGTTCGTCAACACGCGCCTTTGGTATACGGCGCATCTCAGCCCCAAAAATGGTTAATCAGCAGGTATTTCTCCGCTGAAAGTTATATACAATTGAGTACCTTACAGCACGCAATAAATCACACATTTCAAGAACAAAAATACACAAAACACACAAAACTATCAGTGTTTTCTATCATGGAGTTTTATGGCAACTGTTTACAGCCCCAACTGCGCTTAATTTGAAGGCGGTTTGCTCTGGAAATTATCAAGATTATCAACCATCAAATGTGCTATAGCACACAGATGCTTGTTGCTTCACTTCTCGTGCTTTGCTTTACATTGTAACCTATACACGTCTGACTGATGATTCGATAACATGATATTATCTATTTAAAGCACTAAACTTGTATTTTCCACTGCTGGATACGTTATTCGTGATTCAAGCACAAGAGTACATGATCGTACTAGAATACTGGTTATCCGTACAAGGGCCAGGGTATATGCTTCATAAACGACGTTTCAAACGATGCTGTTCCAATTAGAATAAATTTTTGCTTGATGCCGTTAGGGTTAAGATGCCGAAGATGGTTAGGATTGATGAAGCGATGGTCTCTGATGTTTAAACATGGTACGTGCCTTTATCGCTTACGTCCTACGCTATATCAAACAAGCATTACCCGTACCCCTAAGAAGTAATAATGCTGGCCGATGCGTCAACATTAGTCTTAAATACTTGAAAAAGGCAAATAGTTCAAACGACAACGTTATTACAGTAAAAGTTTATGTAAACTTCTAAGTATTTTCTCATGCACATGCCCTGAGGCTGAGCTCAATTCGTAGCAAAATTCAGGCCTAGAATTTGGCGATTTTAGCACTGAAAATTGTTACGCGATAGTGTTGCATAGTTCACATAAATAACAGTGGGTGAACAATTTGCTGGCTTTAATTTTAGGCAAATACAAAGAGAAAGTCACAATTCACAACCCTTTGGCCTCCACAAGGGTAACAATTGTGATAATTTTGCGCATCATATATACCTATATATATACAGTATAATATATTCGTATCTATTCTAAAAGCTTAGTGATAGATCTGTGCACGAACGAAACTGACGAACTGAGCATGAAATGGTGAGCACTGCAGCGAAGCAAATCTGAACCAACATAGATACTGTACGTAAATGCCTTAAATTGCAGGAAAAACTCTCTGTATCTTCAGCTGCGATATCAACTACATATTCCTCCGACGGAAATACAGAAAACTAAGTATACGTAGACGTGATAAGCGATGCGTACAGACGCAGTGCAGTTACACCGAACACTTTAGTTATATTTTTGCAGAAGCGCTAGCATTTTTATAGCTTGTAATAAAAAGTAGCGCTGGGAGTCCAGGGAGAGCGGCGAGCGCAGCGCAACGAGGAGGGCTGGCCAGGATGTCATCTGAGGTGATCGATGGCGTGTAGGACGAGCGCTGACAGGAGTAAAGACCCGCACCGATGCTGCTGAAGACTAGCACTGAAGCATGCATGACACTAGTGATAATATTCCAACATGTGAACCGAAAGGTAGCTGGACCCCCAGCAAGCTGCGGCATAAGCAGTGCAACAATATAGACTGGGTTATTAAGAACTTAGGCTATTAGGATAACTTGGATTCATGTACATGGTAATGTAGTTACCATGCACCAGCAGAGCCACCCGGTTTAACGTTTGTGTTGCAGGGTACTGGATTAGCTACAAGTGAATAATTAAAATTATTTGTTTCACAAGAGGCTCAATTGTTGTAGCACTTTGATGTTGAAGAACCAAACTTCAAAATATCTTTGTGGTGCTGTAATTTTTTTAAAATTCAGTTAACAAATAAGTTTTATCTACCATCTCAATATTTCGTTAATGAAAAAATGTTCATCAATAAAAAATATATAGTGAAATGCGCTTGTTGCTCTAGTAGATCAATATAGCGATTTTTTCACGAGTAACAATTAAACACTCACACGATTTACTGGCTATAAAATATCTTGATAAGTTTATTTTACTCTGAAGCACCGCGAGCATGAGGAGTCACAATTATTCTTCAGCTTGAGGCAGTTCTGGCACTGTTACTTCCTTTTTAGACTTTTTAAACTATTCTTATAGTAACTCTATCCTCATTGAACGTTCACATCCTACGCTGATAACAACCCCGGCCAAATTTATTGGTTCAGGAACTAGCATCGTCTCTTCCTCGTCGCTCCTAATTCGCTCCAATCAGACTCGGCTGTGGTGGAGTGAGCGTGTCCCCGTTGAGCTGACGTGGGCGTTCCAAGCGTCCCGGCGGTGCAGCTGCAGCCAATCATCCAATATTGGCCTTATGGATGAGGTCCCCCACTGGGTCGACGCCGTTGCTTTTCACGCCTTTTCAAAATAAAATCGATTTCACGCGCAAACTTATCGTGTGACCCTCGGATGTGAGGGGTCGATCCGAGGGCTTATTATGGAGATGCTGAGAATAAAGGGCTTCATTAAAGCGTCCTTTGGGTGGGGCTAATTAGCGAGACATCGCCTTTTGTTTGACATGACTCCTTGCATAGTTTGAGTTACCAGTTGTCCACGGTGAGGCTTACAAATTTACCGTAAGCGGATATCTTATGTCTACCTATAGGTTAAACAGTGGTTAGTAGATTGGATTTGTATTTATGGATAAAGCTTAAGTACCGACGCTTCACAACAAGCTAGAAATGCAAGTTAAAACGAGAACAAGTTATGGTATTTATATAGCTAAGCTAACTGATAGTGTTCCTAATAGGTATCGTATCCGTCACAGTGCTGCGACAATATCTGCATGCAATAAAGTGTCCCAAATTGGAGTTAAACCAATGGCCATGGTCAACTAGCGACGATACAGGTTGTGTAGTCAAACGGGAATTTTTAGGCAATTATTGGCTATTAACTGATGCTGTACCTACTGACATCACATAAATGTTTATGATGTTCAGATGAGGTGTTTAGTAGTGACGCAACGTTTTTAATAAATTGGTAGAACCAGTAGGTCAGCATATTAAGAAGGGGTCGTCAGTAGGCAGATGATGAACCTACAGGCGTATCCTAGCTTGCGACGTGGTGGAGTAGGCAGCTAATGCAGGTGTAGTCTAGTACTAAAATATGCAGGGAAGTGCCATGGTGAATGCGTAGTTAATCAATCTGTGAAGTAATCAAGGTTTTTGAAGTGTCGCGAAAGGCAGCTATTCCAGGCGTGGACTGTCACCAGACTATACAATGAAGTGCCATGGCGAACAGGTAGTTAATCAACGTTTGAAGTGATCATGCGCTGCGACATGTCGTAGTAGGCAGCTAATCAAGGCGTAGCCTAGCGCCAAAATAGGCAGTGAAGTGTCGCGCTAACCAGGAGTGTCGGCACGTCGCCTGTAGCAAGGCACGCATTAGCAGCGTAACGCTACGGCGAAGGAAATTGGCCGGTAACGCCCGGCTGTTCTCGCTGATAATGGGCGGGAGAAGGGGTGATGACGGCCAAATTGCACCTTCAGCTGACACACAATATCACCCGCATCCTCCCTTGTCGCCCCCGTCATCATTGTCCTAATCTTACCTGCAACATTATCGACCTCGTCTTCATTATCTGCCACTTTTTATCTCATTTCTTTTGCATTTCCGTCTTTCGGTTTGTCTATATTACCTATGGAGATAAAGCCGTTTTTTCTGGATTAGGGAAGCTGTGATATACCCTGCCCGGCGTCGGAGAGATGCACTGAACTATACAGAAAATAAGAGCTACTTGGTCATTCACATCAGACTGGTTGCTCACTGTCAAATAGGTACTCTGTCCAATTGTATCCTTCTTCCCTACTTTCACCCAGCCTCCTACATTCGACTGATCCTTCAAACATGCATGATAGCAATAGTGAGTCTCATATTCCTGCTACTTCTCCACCACAAATTTTGTAACAAAAAGTAGCTTTAATATTTTGTAGATGTTGAAATAACTGTGCCTAGGTCTTACAGTCTGCTGCAAGTATATGTAGGATAGATTTAATACATATATAACCGCTGTTACAGATTACTAGTATAACGAAGTTAATTAGTAGTGAATAATTTTCGATGTGCTTCATTAGTAGGTAGGTGAATAAATAACCAAAGCTGCACTCCAACAGCGCAGACTTCCGCCAAGTAACGAAGCGCTAAAGAAAATTTCAAAATCCATGGTCCACAATCTAGGATTATCGCCAAAATTTAATGACAGCATGTGGATGCTATTGCCATCGTAAAACAAGGAGCTTAATAATAATTTTCATTGGAAAAGAGGAAACAATATTAAAATGAAATAGAAGATAGTTTGCTCCTATGCAAGAAGAGCCAACATATAACTTCATAACTGATATAATACTCTAATGAACATCATTCCCCAAGTCCAATGGATAGCGTTAATTGCTAATTGGGCAAAGTAATCTACTATATAATAATTCACGTCGTGTTTTTATTTATTTATTTATTTATTTATTTATTTATATCTTTCCTGTCACGCTCTATGGGAATAAGATAGGAGAAAATAGGCCGGGTTGTAGAAG
>LQNS02278159.1:3111116-3146824 GCA_001587735.2 Parhyale hawaiensis | reverse complement strand
GGGGTTTTCCTGAAGGGCTAACTTACTGCCGTCATTTATCGCACACGTGCACCAGTCATTAATAACCCAATATGCCGTCATTTACAATGACGGCTCGGGACACTAGTTAAAAATAAACAGTATTACACATATGATGCTGCATGCCGGTGATTTCTGGCTACGTAATATGAATACATGAAAAAACTGATTACGGTACCATAAAATATATTGCATATCCAAAATATATGTAGTAAACACTTTACCGGGCAAGTGATTGTACATGATCACTTCTATAATGTTACCCTTACGGGTGTCGCCCGGTGTATACTCCAAACATAAATGTCAAGACAAAATAATGCCCATAGAGTTTACAACTAAGAATACTTAATATTCGTTTCGTGATTGACGTGCAGACCGATGCAAAGAACACATTAAGCTGCTAATTTCTTTTCCTAGTTATTGTTGATATACAGTATAATATGTTTGAAATCTATAAGGATATTTATTAACTGCTGTTACAGTTATCAATTACGCAAAGTAACACACATTATGATTATTTGGAATTTTTTGTCATTGATGCATGTATTTCATACCTCTGAATTAAAAAAAATCACATTCGTTTTGGCGAAGCATCGATGGTGTTTTTTATTTATTCAATAACTTTATATTTCATTGCTTTACCCGCTATTCCTCCATCAAAGTATGTTGGTTGTATCTAGTCTGCTATCGTAATGAAAAATACACTACAATTGTATTTTTTAGATTCTGAACGTAATTTAGCAATACAATCTTGGCTAGAAACTCTATTAACAGAGACAACTATAGCCTATATGATATTAGAAAGTACAAAACAGAATTACAGTTCTCTACTGTAAATTATTTGATAACTCTTTTTTCTTAAGATAAGAATTGGTTTTACGAATTACGATCTAAGCTTTCCACAGTGCCTAACTTAATCATATAGCTGATCATAGACTATACACAATTTCCAATAATTGCAGCATCCCATCGTACGTGATATATTCTTTCCCCTATTGCAGTGTCCTATATTGAAACTAATCCCTACCATACTTCTCATTAACATCACCATAGTTTTCGGAAAAGAGATCTACGTCGGAGTAAAAAAAAAAAAGAACTTTCAAGCACATATAACCACTCACTTCTCTTATGCTCTCAATTTACTTTGCTAGCTAGCTGGCACTTATAATTGCAAAGAGTATCCTTGTCATTTCTTCGGAATCCACGAATTGCATCAGGAAATACAATAAAAATCACGCTTCCTTTCCAGATTTTATCATCCCTCTTACGAGTTTCTTCAACTCCGACATTACGCTTATGATCCACCAAATACATACCGTATGCCACCCTTGAAGTTTCTCTCAGGCAGCTTTGGAAACTAAACAAAATTTGCAAGAAAAACTTCTCTATGATCTAAGGCCTTTGCAAGTAATTTTTCCAGTCCTAGTTAAACATAAAGTGGGGGTAATGCAAAATAGTTTGAGCTAGAGGCTATCTGAAAAGAATAACCATTAGTATTTGAACATCATAACTTAAGCCCGAATACAAAATAACAATGAGAGATGATAGATTTTCATAATGGCCGATGATAGAGAAAAATGATTTGTATTTTCGGATGCAGCACTAAAATTTGATTTATAAGCAATAAAAGAATTATAATAGACAAAACTTTTATAAAAAACTATTACATGGCGTAATAGTACTCCATGTATATGTGTGGTTTCCATAGAAACAATATATGTTTGGCATTTATTTGATAATAGAAAACACATGCATAATATGGTAACCTAATTATGAATTAAACATAACGAAGAAGCGTTATAGTAAGTTGAATAGACATTGATAACAATATGATAAAAATGACGACTTTCCTGACGTTCACTTTATTAGGACGGATAACACTAACTGAGAACTATTTACGGTAAGGTAATTAATCATTCAAACATGACAACTCAGTACCTAATATATCACCATTAAACCTCATGTGCTCAACTGCTTCATTATCACGTGATGTACGAATGGCTTGTCTCATATCTTCTATACATATAAAATAAATGCCAGATGGAATTCAACAATATATGGGAATTACCCAATTGTCGAACTGATTCTGTTTCCGAACAAACAATTATATTTGATAGGTGAAAATAATAATCCCGTCAAATAATATAACTGTTTGTTCGGAGAGTTAGTTCGGCAACTGGGTAATATACTGTATATCAGTTTTAAAAGCTCATATGCTGTTAGCTTCAGTATCATTGAGGACCAAGAAAGAACAGTTTTTTTTAGAATATAAACATAGAAATATCGCGTCAGAGAATTATTAACTTACCTGCCAGTTACTGGAATGAAAAGATGTACAAATGCACGAATTCAGCAAAGAATACTTCGAGGAAATCTAATGCATTTTTATTGTATGTAGTTTAAAATGATAAGTACGCTATTTAAGCCCTTAAATTTTATACGTGAAAATGAGCTAAGGTGCAGTCTTGTGGCGTCTGCGGGATTAATTCATGAGCAAAATATTCAATCAATTATTATGTATAGAAACATGCGACCACTAGCTGGGGACTATGCAGTGAAATAATTTCTGGATAGGGGTAAACAATGGTAGTACATAAGTTGATTATTATCATCATTCCGTTTTAAGTCACTTTTTCACATTTCAATAATTGAAGCTAAGAAACAAAGTTAGGGCAAAATGGTTGCCCTTTAACTGACGGACGGAAATATCAATTATAAAAGCTACATGCATAACGGACCAACTTCGCCAACGATTGCACCCTAAGCTTATGTGCAGTAATTAAGCTTAAATTCCACCCATGACTGCGGTATGTGTTCGTACTACATAGTACATATAACACACGCCACGTCACTGAAGTACTGATAAACACTGAAAAAGAAAAGAATCGAACAACTTTCTAAATATTATTGAATGTCTGTGCTTCTTTATCTAACTTGTCAGGTGAGGATGGCATTTTCATCAGAAATTTATACTTGAGCTGCTACTGGCGAAAGTCGTAGGTAGGTGCCTTCACTACTGCCAACAATGGTTATAAAATAGTTATTAGGATTTCGTATTATTGTAACATGTCAGCAAAAATTATACTAAACCAGTGATACAGCGGCATCAGCTTCTTGCACAAGAACATTCGCCATTGGTAACAAGATATCGAACAGTTTAAAAGTGGACCTATNATTATTGTAACATGTCAGCAAAAATTATACTAAACCAGTGATACAGCGGCATCAGCTTCTTGCACAAGAACATTCGCCATTGGTAACAAGATATCGAACAGTTTAAAAGTGGACCTATAGATACTACTCACCAAGCCGCTCCTCTTGCCTCTTCTGTGACGTCACTTTCTTTCGTTTCTTTTCTTTAGCAGGCGCTACGCTAATACATGGATTCAACCATAAGTTCGTTTCATTTTCTCACTGAGGGTTAAGGCAGTATCTGGATTCAGTGTAAAGTTTCATTTTCTCACTAAGCAAGTTATGGATATTTTCGAAGCCGAACACGAAACACTTCCACGTCACAAGCTAGCAAGACGCACGCTGCTTCGCTGCCGGCTGCAGCTAGGACGCCATGGACGACGGCTAACATTTTCAGGCCAATTTGGCCAAGGCGCAATGCTTATTTGTGGTACTCCACTTACTACATTCGACAAGGGTTGTTTCATTTTGATAAATTTTTTCTTGTCTCCACTCTAACTTGAAAATTTTAAACCATTAGTTTGGTAACTACTGATACCTTGACCAATAATTTATAAGTTACAGCTATCAAGTTAGGCTATTAGCTTTCGAGGTAGCCTAGATATTGATACCTACTACAGCGCAGCTCAACTCCACGTTTTTGCTTTAAATAGTGCTTGTAAGCTGTTCATATGAAAGTCGTGTGGGCTGGCCATAAAAGCCGTTCTAGCTAAGTGACAGCGGTGCTATATAGGCAACAGTATGGCGTGTGTCCGCACTCTGCGCTTACGAGGTAATGAGTCTGTTGGGGCTTTCAGGTCTGAGTATATTAGAGGGTTGAGCGTGATAATGCGCAATGCTGCTGGTTGTGGGTTTCCATGGCACAAAATTTTCAGTGAAGTTTTAGTATTAAATTGTAATTCTCTCGATAACCGGTATCAGCAGAAACAATTTAAACTTTTCTATACATTATGGAAACAACGGCGACCTCTCGAGCTTCAGTCATGTCAAGTGTCTTGCTTAGTTTTTGCTTTTCGAAAACAATGATATGCTATTGCTGTATTGTTGCTGTATATTATAGTACATGCCACTGAATTGTCATTGTAGCATAACGTAATAGCAGACTAATATTTTCTTTGTAGTAAAATGCTGAATATCAGCACGAAGGTTGCTTCTCAAGCTGCAGCAAAAAGAGCCGTCAAAACGAGTTTTTGAGCCGTCACTAGCTAACATTTGATGCTTATATAAATGTCTTAAGTGTTTATGTAAATATTGCATCTTGCTGGATACGTCGTGGCCTATAATGCTTGGTTATCCTGACTGTATTTTAAGATACCTCGTTTTTGACCCTTTTGTTTCCTGTATTATTGAATGGCTGAAAGACAAAGTGGTTATTCTCTAATTACTACCCATGAGCAGAACCAGTGTATATTTCTTTCTATATTACAGTTCCTATCCAAATTAATGTATTAATAATAAGCCTTAGTCCCTTACATTTTTCCCAATGCTCCTGACTATACGCGGGATTCTTGCACCGTTTCACTAAGTTAATAAACTGATCGTATTTCCCCTTAAAAACTTTTTGGCGTCGTCTTCGTCTACCTCAACTTGGCCTCGAAATCTACGGTCTACCCGCGGCATTCTCTCCCCCGGCCCGTAATTACTGGCCTGTCTTTATCCTCTTATTGATTATTTCTTTTATAGACTCGCCAATTACTGGCCGAGTTTTCCTCGTAAAAAGATAGCATCGAGATCGGCAGTAGCTGAGCTACTGCGTGCCTGCCTCTGAGGTTACCGATGCATGCTGCTGTGATGAAGAGCGGGAGCAGAATTACTGCATGCTTGCAGTTGTGGTTACCGATGCTGCGGTGATGAAGAGCGGGAGCAGAATTACTGCATGCTTGCAGTTGTGGTTACCGATACTGCTGTGATGAAGAGCAGGAGCAGAATTACTGCATGCTTGCAGTTGTGGTTACCGATGCTGCGGTGATGAAGAGCAGGAGCAGAATTACAGCATGCTTGCAGTTGTGGTTACCGATGCTGCGGTGATGAAGAGCAGGAGCAGAATTACTGCATGCTTGCAGTTGTGGTTACCGATGCTGCGGTGATGAAGAGCGGGAGCAGAATTACTGCATGCTTGCAGTTGTGGTTACCGATGCTGCGGTGATGCTCGGGAGTAGAATTACTATACGTTTGCCATAGAGACTGTCGATGCTATTCTGATGGAGAATGAGAGTAGAATTGTTGTATGGTTACTATTGTTTCTGCACAAGTGGTTAAAGAGACTAAAACCAGCATCAGTTATGGCGTACTTCTAGTTATTTTGAATTATTCAGAATAGTCTTTTTAATAACACCAGTTCTCCAAGCTAATAACCAACCAATGTTGCTATCTCGCAACGAAGCGGTTTCTGCATGTATGAGGCTGCTGTCTAAATGGGTTAAGATATGAACGGTACTCATTTATGTGATCGCAATGACTGCGCGCTATTCCTGCAGAGGAATATTATTATGGAAATGTTCTTGCCCCTCCCCTCCTAATATAACAGTTTATAGAAGAACTCGTTGTAATATTCTATGAGGTGTGTAAATAATATTCAGTCACCGATTGTGGTGCGCTAAATCCATCAAGACTAGTGGCTTGCTGTTTGGATGGGTGTCAGACACTATCTTTTGCATATGTACAGTCAGATCGAGTGAGTTTGAAGTCGGTAGAGTAAACAGGTAGTCCGTAGTGATTGGGTACTTGGATAGTTTTACCGCGTGGTAAAAAAAATAAGTTTTTTCAGACTTGTAGACAGCGCGACTGAAAATTTTAATAAACGGTATTAGACCTGCGCAGATGGTGCTTTATTAAGTGCCCAGGTTTTTAGCAGTGTTAGGAATTCTTTAAGAATACCGAAACCCAAAAACTCAAAAATAAGTCAAGCAAAGATAAAAAACATGCTGATGTGCTATTTCGTTAGACAGAGGAGCATCCATAAAGAATTTGTAACTCAACGACAAACAGGACACCAACGTCTTACCGAAATATTAACCACACTTGGAAAGTAACATTCACGAGAAACCGAACATATGGAGTACCTGTGCACTAAACCTCACACAATGCGTTTCGCCACACAGAGATTTGATGTCAATCGATGAGTTATTGGCAAGAAAATCGTGTGGCTCCTCAGACGCCTTATTCTCCACATTTGAATCTTTACGACTTTTCCCTCTCCAGATACTGAAGAACCTCCTCAAAAGGCGTCATTGTGGGACATTCGAGAATATTGAAAAAACCGTAACTGACGCTGAAGCCAGTGCCAGTATTTGAATTATAGAGCTCCTATATACGAAAGTGAAAATATCTTCAGGGCTATGGGACATCCCAATGCAGATATGGGAATTAACAAATTGGCAGTTGCCAAACTAACTCTATTTCCGAGCAAGCAGCTATTATTTGATGAGATTATTATTTTCACCCATCCAATAATAGCTGTTTGTTTGGAAATAGAGTTAGTTCGGCAATTGGGTAATTCCCCTACTTGAAAAAAGCAACGTGGAATCGTAATTTAAATCAGACAAAGAGTTATGAAAAATCAGCCCAATTAATTTATTACACTCGTCGTATGACCATGTTTGTGCATAGCGCATACATGTATATGGCCCACACCGCGGGCTAAGTGTTAAGCACTTAATGCTGCCTGCATAAATTTCTCGTGGGCTGCTTGGCCCAGTGCTATGCTGCCCAGCACTTCACACACAGCCTTTGGGCCCTGGCGCTGGAGCGAGCTAAAGCTATTGCATATCTCAGGCGCCTCCATTGCACTCCCGACTAAAGAAAAAAAAGCTGCTGGTCGGTGTGAGTTTCTCAGAAATTTGAGAGAGTCTTCGCAAATGCATTGCTTTCTGTGGTAGCTCTAAAATTTTATTATGCATAATTACTATTATTGTGTATTAAGCATTATGTGTTATTAATTACCTATGTATATTAATATTGATGGAATATTTCTAATGTTGTAATGCTAATAGCAATAATCAGAAGTGATACTCTGTACATTGTTACTAAGCAGAGAACAACTCTCACGAAATCATAACAACTACAATATTTCTATATAGCTATTTGATAGATACATTCCTTCAAGTTCATAATGATACATTCTTGACATTTGCTATACCTAGGAAATATTTATTTAGAAGCTCTAACTACTACCATCTGTACTCACATGTAGTTACTAGTCCAGTATGTTTCGTGTTCATAATGATACCATACTGATGGTTTAAGGCAATCATTATTTTTTTATTTCACAACATACAATATTTAAGATTACTGATTTGTTGAGAGGCAAGGCTAGAGCTTTTCAACCATCATTTGTCTAGGAGTTACAAACATCATCAACATAAGAATGTAGTTGGGTAGTTTTTATTTATTTAAGTGTAATAATTTTGATTTCAGCTTCGTCTACACATGTTTGCTTGTAAGTTAAGATTACGATAACATAAGTAATACGATTGTTTTATGGTGCTAAAAAAACAGCATCAGCCACAAAGCGTTCTCCAAGACAAACTCCATGACCGTCGTACGGCCAACATGGGATGAGCGAAGTTTTACCAGAACTGGAGGCCATTGTGGTTGTCGATCGCTATATCTGAGGTGGGATCTCAAACAGGCGACCTGAGTGAAAATCCCACAAGCATTGCGGCAAGCACGCGATGCAGCTCCGATATGCTTCATGGATTGCTTCACGGCGCTTGAAACATTTTAGATTTTATCTTGGCTTCACACTTTGGCCACAGTTCTCTATACAGCAGCGCCAGTTGTGTTGTCGTCATGTGTGTACTAGTGTGAAGAAATTTTGGTAAAGAATGCAGTGTTTTATATTTCGGCGCTATAAGTGTGAGTACGTACAGAGTTACAGCGGCTGTTGTGCTAGTCACGTGCTACGCTGCATGAATCCTGTAGTTTATCGGCTGCACACGAATTTGTAGACTTTCAGGTCCAGCTAACAGTATCAGTAACTCTCTTCTCATTAGTGTTACAGTATTTTTAGAGGGTTATTGCATCCATTTTTCTCCCATCAGGGGCGGGGCATAGGATGGACCATAGCCCTTAGAATTAGACATAATTTTAGGGCTAAAAATGACGATAGTGAGTAGTTTGAGTTTTCGTTTCCACAGCAAAGGCGATCTCACGAAGGAAGAAAAAAGGGACATACCGTATGTCGAAGGAAATGCGAAACTCGTGCATGAGGGTTTTCCCATGCAAGATCAACACGCATGGAACAACGAGTCGTGAAAGAAGCGGAGAAGAGGAAGAACAGAGGAAAGTAATATCAAAAGGAAAGCGGAAGGAAGCAAAGTGGGCACGAGAGACGCATCCCGATGGTCTATCTATAATGGATGAGGTACCTACACAACCCCATGGTACGGTTACGTCAGTTAAGTTCGCTCCTCCTACGTTAAGACGGCTGCAGACGAGGGTCGGAACACGAGAACGTTCCGTGTTCTGGGAACGAAAGTTCCAAAGAAAGGCGTGCTTTGCCGCACGTAGCTGCAACTTTGTGCTCGGAGTCTTTTATCCCCCGCGCTGCGTTTCTGTTCCACTAAACAAGAAGAAAATAGCGGCTGTGGCGATGCTTATCTTAAAATTGTTGTTAAATTTTATACTAAAATAAACTTTTCTCCATATATAATAACATTTTTATCAAATTTGAAGCGGCATAGTTCTTTTTCTTTCAATTCTCCAATATTTAAGTGTTTTCGGAGCTATATCATCACCGGCTCTATTGAAAAACTCTCTGCGCCAGCAGGATATGTGAATCATTGAGCTGATGGGAATTATTTTGAGGAATATGAAAGGTGATATGATTCACTAGTGTACGTGAGACAATACATGAAGTTAGCAATTTCTTAATGATTGGTCAGGCTGGAGGTGGTTTATAATACCTTAAGAGATTTTCCCTTTAAATAATGACCTAACTATATGAACAGCCGTCAGATTAATATTGTGCACATCAAAATAGAAAGTTGTAGAGTAATTTGAGGAAGTGAAACACTGGTGATATTTTGCCTTTAACAGGTGGCAGAAGGAACTGAACAGTGAAGCAGTTGGTAAACAGTGATGGGCTGATGTGGTCGCGAGTCGCGAGAGTAGACTACGCGACTGCAGTGTCGGAAACATTTGTTCCACGAAATGGAAACGGTTTGGGCTAGCGTTTTGGGAACAAAAGACTCTCGTCAACAGTAGGCTTTATGGGGAGTAGTGACATCAGGGGACCTCACAGGTTACCTTAGCAAGGCCTTCGGGACGTCTTTCCTTGGTGTCCACTTTGTTCTTTCTGATCTCGTGCTCCTACTGATGTTACTTTTCTCAGTGCTTCCTCTTCTTACCCGAATTGCTGTGTGGGAACATTCCCGTGCATGGGTTCCACGTTTTTATCAACTTACTGTACGTCTCTTCTTTCTTTCTCTATGAGATCGTCTTGCTGTCGAAAAGGAGGCTTAAATTACTCAACATTATGATGATAATAACTCTAATCCTTTAATTATTATAATTGTTTTTATGTAAACATTTCATAATCTGTACGTAGGCCTAATTCGTATGAGAATTTTGCCCATTAATGTTTATTTACAGGTCCTAGTGAAATTGGGTCTTAATCCGTTATACTTCTATTTGATTACGTGTGATGTATTTTGTGACCCTGAATTCTGTAAAAACTTCAGTGCATCGGGCCGATAACACCGTCGAATGCTAATATTTTACTCTTTCAAAGGTCTATAATATCTTAAAGTTGACATTAGCTCCCTTTAGCAGGCTGTCCCTGTCGTGAAGAAATCTCTATAAAATAAATACCGTGAGAATTCCAAACTGCTATCCATTTTTGTACCTGAATGTTTCAATTGATTCGTTTTGCTAGTATGATCTCTGTGCGAATAAAAGGTGAAATAGTAGTAAATTTCTCAGCTGACATCAACATTTTTGTCAACAGTTAAAAAAAAAAATTATTCACGAATAGCTTGCCTATTTTGAAGGAATTTTCATCAAATTCTAATTGAAAATTGTCATCTAACAACTGTTTTCTCACTCATATAAGTCTCTCTTCAAAGTTACAAATACCTTCAAATTCTCTTTTTGCCAGCATTGGAAAACAATTATATGTGTTAAAAATTGCAAATATTCTGCAATTTCTTAAAAAAACTCAATCGCAAACTACGAGTGTACGGTTATTTTCAGCTAGCATATTTTCATTTAACAAGTTTTAGTGATAAGTTATAAGTAGCCTAATATTTCTAGTTCACCGGTAATCCCTACCAAAAAGTGTGTTGCAAGTTTCAAATACCGTAAAATTTCAGCTAGCTTATATTCATTACCTGTCTCATTTACTAGTAACACACGGCTTGAGTTTTCAGTTAGTAAGTATTTGCTTCCAAAGAATTTGCTACAATTGAGAAGCTAACCCTGCATGGTATACTGGTTCACTATAAAAGCTCCATAGTGGCATTACCTGCAGGTACAGATAAATTCCCAGTCAGTATATATTTCTCTATAAAAAATTCTGTTACACGACCGATTCTCCAAAATTTGGCCCTGTAGAACACGCCCCTAAAGCGCTCGGTTGCGCTGCAACGGAGCGCCTGAGACCCTCAGCTGTTTGCCCTCACAAGGGTGCTTCCAGGGCGAGGTGTCAATAGCACCACGCCGAAAGCTTTCGCTACCGACAAAATTGTCAAGAGTTTGCACTCACATTTGAAAATGTGAGCTTTTGGACGAGGGAACTTGACACTCCAAGATTTTTGGCTAAAATAGAGCCCTGAAGGAACTGAGCTGTGAATTTAGAAAAGTCCCAGAATGAGTTCATGTTTGCAAACATTCGAGGCGTTGCCAGTGGGTAAAAATTGAAAGGAAATGTTGCGGGTGTGCCTAGCAGTGGATGGGAACCCCGAAAAATTATTTCAAGTACCAGCGCAATTATTCCGCGCAGGGAACAGCTTTGTACGTTTGCTTGTAAGATGCAAGCCATTTGTGAAAACTGCGAGGGTGAACTACGCTATTTCTTTACTTCATGTATACCATGAAGGGATATTGCATCAGGAGGTAATTTCAAACGTTTTCTTAAATGTATTGATGCATTAACGCTGTGGGACTGGATCTATAAAATAAATAAACTGCCTTAGTCTTTCGAAACGGCACAAGTTCAAAATTAATAGTATTGCAATGAACATTTCAGGCCACAAACCCTTTTGTCACAAAAGTTACGTGGTATTATGGGTAAATTGCCCATAATATCGAAAAGTTGAACTTAAATTGTTAGCATGGGGCTTTGCGTGTAATATTATCATTTTAGCTTATTATATATGATATAATTTATTGATTTCGTCACTTCCTTATGGTAGAGAAGTTCTTTGACCTTGTACTTTCCAAAATACGGCCTGTAAGTCTTGTGGTTAATTCCATTTTGTCTCCCCGCCGTCACGGATATGCACTTCCCCCCATCACCCAAAGAATTCCTTAGCCTAGCCCATTTGGTGTATCGCAGCCCGGGAATAATTAGAATGCGAGGAAGAGCTTTCGGGAGAGAACAATTCAGCTCTCAACATTGAATGAACCAAGAGTGGAGGTGTGAATAGAGCAGGACGGCGGGGCCTCCAGGGCGGGGTGGGGGTGTGAGGTATGACGAGAGGGTCCGCGGGGCGCGAGAAGCTCTAGTTCAGCTTTTGCATGAGCTTAGCTCTGGAGGCATCCCTTCATGCCTTCCCTAGTGCACAGTGCATCCCGCCACTGCACAGTCTTATCAATTATTTATTTTCTCCGAGTCACATGGAAAAAGAAGTGGCATATTTGTGAATGGCATTTGGTTTGGGTGCCTGTAATGATTCCGCAACGGCAGCTTCAGCGAAAGCAAACAATTTCGACGACGAATCTGACTTGCAACAGACGAATAAGGGCTTTTATTACGTGAATAATTATGCAAAACAGCGAAGAATATATGATACGCTCAACTTTTCAATCATGAAAAGGCTTCGTTTCCAATGATATACGCAGACAGAACAGATAAATACGAAATTGTTACATTGGATTAGTTTAGTAGATGGTACCTTCCTACAATGCTAAAATTCAGGAAAATGTTAACCCTTAACATATAGTTACTACGTGATGGTACTAACTTTTTATTGTGAATTGTGCGAAGCATCCCGAAAAAGTTAGGTTAGCCCTCATACTTATTGCATGATGATACTATGCTAGTTCCTTATGTTATGAAGATTGTGCATGATAGTACTACATGCATATTATGCATATTCTTACAGTGTGAAGCTTGATAAAAATGTTAAACCTTAAGTTTTGAGCATGGTGCTGCTACATATTCTTATGGCGTTCAGTTTGATAAACATGCTATCTCTAAAGGTTAGTGAGTGATGGTATTGTTCAAGTTGTTAAAGATCCGCTGGATATAATCAGCCAAATTGGGCATCAGATAATGCAAGGTTAGGGTGAATTTAATATTATCAAGTTAGTACATTCATGACGTCGTCCATCCATCTCCTACCTATTCTAACTGAAACAAAGGCGCGTCTGAGCGATATTCAAGGGGTGTTCATTTTGCCATTTTTGAACTGTAATCTGGTTTGAGTTTATCCCTGCATGAGTTTGGTCGATTTTCTGATCGTGAGTAAGCGGCAGGTAATAACAGAGTCCAAATTTGAGCTAGGGAACTTTATAGTGCACTATACGCATGAGACCAAATTATGTTCACAAAAATTGTTTTTGCGCAGTTAATTGTAAAGCGAATTTGATTCACCACCACCTATTGGTATGGCGACGACGAGAAAGACTAAGCCCAAAATGTATGACTTGCCCGGACTTTAGTGAGAAGCATTGTTTTCGCCTAATTAACGGCTGAAAACGCCTTTAAACGCAGCGGTATTGAGTTTCAAAAAAATTCCAGACTAATCAATTTAGAGTTAACGCCATCCAAAGGGGCGATACCACGACTCATGTCTCAAGATTCGGACAAGTCAGACCTACTGGGGTTAGCTACATTCGGCTTCGCTGTACAAATCGATGGCGTCTTTAACTGAAAAATTTCATTAAAAACTATGTCATATATTAACTAAGGCAACCCTAACGCACTTGGGCACCGTCAAAAACTGAATTGAGATGTAACGTTGTTACGTCGACAACGGCTTCCTCGTAATTTTTTTTTACAAAGTCCCTCATTTCTGTAAGTCTCAGTCGCACGCTCGTCGATCAAGCTTATAAAACTGTAAGATCAGCAACATGGATTAGTTGCTGATATATTTATGGGCATGTTCGGAACTGGGTGTCAAAATTTGAGTAACGATTCAGCAGCGGCATTGCATGTCAATTTCATGCCAGGGTGTGCTGTTTATACAGCATGAAGGTTTCCGTTAGATGCGATCTAGAATTCAATGTTGCATAGCAAAAGTGGTATTCTATAATGCGAAACTTACCTTACATGCATCTTCTTGCATTTCACGTCTACAGAATAAGTAGCGCTTTACGCCACAGATATTCATGGAAATAGCGAAGCTTTGCGTTCTGGGATCACTCTGGAGGCTATTGAAGCGACTGAAGTGCGGGTAATGACACCTCCATTTTGAGTGAAGTCATAGAAAGCGCGCTGGAGGCCAAAGGCTCTGAAGTACCTCAGGAGAAATGGCCCAGTACTGCAGGAGAGGGACCGAGGGGCCTAAGGAGAGGGCCCCAGTGCACCTCAGGGCCCCATCCCAGCAGTGAGAGATGAGGGACTAAACAATAATGAGGAGTTGAGCCCTAGACAAACTTTGCTTTGAGGGACATTTGACTCAGTCCTGAATTAAATATAAGGAAAGCTGAAAGCGAAGCTCCTGCAAATGGTCGCGCCATCTGGATTGAGAAGAACCCCGAGCATCATACCGTCCAGGAATAATTTTAATCTCCATGCAGCATTGCTCTGCATTCTTGTGAGGAAAGAACGAAAAATGTTTGTGTAGTCTATTGTTGCGAAACTTCCTTGGCTTGTGCGTATTTGCTTGGGACTCAGGATTGGAGATAGACAAAAAGAAACATTCTTGTTGTTCCGATGGGGGGAATTTTGCAATGCGTTGAAGATGGTGCGATTTTCATCGTTCTTGAAGTCAGAAAATTGGTCATCCGCACTTTTGATTACCAGCATCGTATTAACTTCTAGTGATAATTCTTCACTGCCTACATAACACAGATACATATTTTCGTAAGGATAATAAGAGTGTCTCCAACGTGCTGTGTTCGACTGTTAAGGGATAACTACAAGTATGGTTGCATGTTTCGGTGGAGTTACCAATTACAGAATAAAACAATTAATCTGTTTCCATGGAAACGTTTGTCAGCAAATATTATACTATTTTTCTTAGAATATTGAATGATTTCCATTTTTTAACTTCATACAGTGGTTTCCATCAAACACTTGTTATTATCCCTATAAGCAGTCACAAGAGCTAATCTTATGTAGTAACTACAGTACCCAGCCGTCAAAAATGACGGGCAATAATTGTGCAATGAAGCTTTTTATTGTTCTTGCTTGCGGTAGGGGTGCTGCTGCAAAATATGCTTCTTACCTCTTGGCTTGTTCTTCCTTCAAAGTAATGAAAGATGTACCGTCATGCGTTTGCGAGAGCAAAATTTCCCTCCTGCACGAAAAAGCGCGGATCCGATGGAATGATCCGATGTCTGGTTAATTCTGTCAATAGGGAGCTGAAACGGGTCACAGACTGGCTACTGTGTAATAGGCTTTAGCTGAACGTAAAAAAAAACCTCCTTCATGACTGTGTCAAACTTAACAATGCCTCAGCTTGCACAGGTCTCCATCAGGGGCACTAACATCGGTAGAGTGAACACGGCGAAGTTTTTGGGAATATAATGAATATTCCTTGACGAACGACTTACTTTTAGGGCCAAGTCGACCACATATGTGCCAAGCTGTCCAGATCTGTGGGAGTGATGCGTAGGGTGTCTTGTTATGTCCCTACTCACATGCTACTTACCCTTTATTATAGTATGGTGTATCCCTACTTGGCGTATGGTATTACTGCTTGGGGTACTGCTGGAGTGACCCTAACTAACAGGGTTGCCTCGCTCCAAAGGGCTGCGCTGAGGCTCTTGAATGTTCCTGTCGCTCAACTGTAGTCTCGTTATCACGTCATGTCTTTCCCGCAGATCTTCAAGTTTTACTCTTTACTAAAGTTCTATAAATGCTACCTATTAGGCGAACACGTTCACTTTTATAATGAGATTTCTGTATAAGAACCGAATCACAATTATATCACGCGTTTTAAGAGCAATGACTGCATTCGGCTGCCGTTTTGTTCCAAAACGAAAAGGAAGTCATCTTTTTTGTTCAATACGATATCGATGTGGAATACGCTGCCTGATAATATCAGGAAGGCAGACTCGTTTAAAAAATATCAGAACCTTCTACGCAACCATATTCTGAACATATAGGGTAACATGTCTAGTAGCCGTCCACTAAAAAACTTCCTGTGTGAAAACTAGCAGTGCTAGAAAGCCGTACAAAGGCTTAAACTGTAGGCTAAGTAGTGCCGCACCATCCCTGAAAATTACTGGCGAAAAGACTTAAACAAAAAGAAATGGTGGTGTTTTTCACATTTTTTCACTAAAAACATGACAAAATATAAAAACCACCACCATTTCTTGTTGCTTAATTTTTTTTTTCCTTTCATTTTCAGTGATGGTGCAGCACTACTTAGCCAACAGTTTAAGCCTATGTACGGCTTTCTAGCACTGCTAGTTTTCACACAGGAAGTTTTTTAGTGTCAAGTGGACGGCTACTAGCATGATGGACGGGTACTAGACATGTTACCCTAAGCAGCACATGTTGTTTTGTAATTTTCAACGAACTACCTCCCAGAGGACGTTGGGCGAGCCAGGGCCCGTAGCTAGGTTTGGCTAGCTAGGTTCGCCCATGCGGTGGGGTGGTGAGTGGCCCTCGAGGGTTCCCGCGAGTTGCCGTACACTTCAGCTAGCTTCGGGACGTCTTTCTCTCGAGCCTTCGTTATCTTCTTCTTTTTCATGCTGCCTATCCAGGGACTTCAATTTCGTTCCGCTTCTTCTTTCTCAACTCGCGATTCTCATGCGTGGGCCGCCCTTTGGCGTTTTATCCGTGCTTCCTGTACACTCTAATTATGTCTTCATTTCCAGGGGAGAAGCACAGTCTAACTGTATTATGGAACTTACACAATACACTCATGCACATTTTTGCTTAACAAACAATCATTTCATTGTATTTTTATGTACTCTTTTCTCCTCTATCCATGAATTAGGATGATCCTTATTGCATTTTACTGTGCTCGAATAGCATTAGCTACCAATGGGCTTGGAACTGGGTTTTGATATGGTTGCTATACCCATTTTATACACTTTGCATTTGATCATATGCCTTGTTCTAATAAACTTACTTATATCAAGTTTGAAACACTCGAACATTAAGCAGCACCAGGAAAATATAGTTACATCGTAAGAATTCAACGGAAAAACTCGGTGCTTAATGTATCACGGATACCAGGAGTTACCTTACAAACAATCAGGTTCGCCCCAGAAGCTAGGAACGCAATTCAGCTTCCGGGCGGAGCCGCGGCGGCCCCAAATGTTGCTAGGGTAGTTAAACCATAAGGATCAAAATTTGGCTGTAACAAAAACTGAAAAGTTTTGGCCTCTGCTCGGCGTTAGGTTCCAACTGCTACGAAGCAATTGAGCTATAAGGGATACATAACCGAAATGAATTATGCACATTTGGAGCGCAACATCAATCCAAGATTGAGCCTCTCGTATACCAGACTAAAAAAAGATATCTGATAGTATCTAACTATTCTGAAAATGCAGCAGCTAGAGTATATTCTAGAAATAATATTAGCTATAGTCAAACCAGCGTACCGATGGGCGTGGCTAAGATAGTAATGCAACTTTGGCAAATTTCACCTAAGCGCGTACGTGCTATAACATGCCTCAATTCATAAAATTATACTTATATTCGAAAACTCAAAATGCATTAGTTAATAGATTAGATTTGGCACTGCTACGTTCAATTCAGCCCCGCCCCTAAAGGACTGCTTAATTACACTGGTTTGACTATAGTAGTGGCACCCGTGGAAATTCTATGATTATCAATTGTTTTCTGTTTTCAAAGTGCAATGCACCTAGACAAAGATATTATACACCTAGTTAAAACCTGGCGCACCTTGTTTAACTTACAACTGTCTAGAACCCCCCCCCCCCCCTCCCTAGGAGCTTATAGGTTACCTAAGCCTTAGCTAGGCCCTCTGGACGTCTTTTCTTTGGGCCTACTTTGCTTCTTTGCACTTTTATACTTTAAAGATGGCAAATTATTCCTTTTTTTTCTCTCCCGACTTTTTGTAGATCCTGTGTGAGAACACCTCCGGCCATGGGTTCTGCATTTTTATGGACAAACTATGTGCCCCAGCTTCTTCATCTGATATATAGACCGTCTCTCTTGTGGAGATGGAGGGCCAAACTTTTCAATATAATAGTATTTTAATTTCACTACTGATAACTAAAATTAATATTTTTATCATTTTTATATCTAATTCTGTTTCTGGTTCGGTATTACGAATACGCCAGGATATACATATACGTCGAATTGTTTTGCGCTCTGTGAAAAGCTGTTTCGTCAACGCATGAAATCAAGATGGAACCCTTAGTGATGCAATAAAATTATCCGTAGGAAGAAATTGTGTATCAGGTTGTATGAGAAGGCTAAGGGAATCTTCAAATGTCTTCATTGCTTTGATTTCAACGCTGGCAATACAAGAAGTGCTTTCAGATATAAGGTCGCCGTATACTTTTGCCATCACCTGGAATTTGCCTAATTTTCGCCAATGTGTTTTCTTTAAGCATAACAGAAAATGGACCGATAAATAAGCATATAAATAAACAAATAAATAGATGAATACACTTCAGTCATTATGATAATGTAGACATATGCCTGAATAAATAAACCAACACACGTCGTGAATTATAATATACCGACAGGTAGTTGTACTCGTTATTACATTTGCTATGCTCGGGCCGGATGCTCAAACGCCCTTTAAGTTGCAAGCATCTTAACTGTACAGCTGCAGGCACGAATGCAACCATGTAACTGATGAAGCTTTACATTTCTCTCTTCGATTTAACATTTGAGTCTGTCTATTATTTAGGTATGCATCATTTGGAGGTTCAAACCACTTCATTCGTAACTTTGTGAAGATCAGTATAAGAAAGTGACAAAATCTGAGCCGCGATATCGGTACAGCTTCATGGTACTGTACACTGTACAGTTTACGTCACCGTAACTTTACAAGGGGTTTGTGCATCCGGCCCCTGCGTCCAAGACAGAGATCCATGGTAGCCAAGTTCATGTCTCTGTTATATGTAGTTTGGATCTTTTCATATTTTTTATGCCTAACATGGCGTTGCCGTGTCAAGCGAGTACGTCTTGACCAGCCGGTTTTGTGAAACTGTCTGAACTCTACAATGTCAAAGCTATTATACAAGTAGTATTTGAAGTTGATAACTTCTGTACATTATCTCCTAGATCTGTCAATGACAGGCACTTTTATGAATAAACGGCTAAGCAAAGGTACCTACAAGCTACGGGAATGTGCGAAGCTAATGTGTAAAAGTTTCTCCCTGGATAACAAGCAGTTATTAACCTGTATCTTTCTCTCTTCGACAGACAAATGTTTCCCCAAATCAAATTTCGAGTGACCGGCTTGGACCCGAAGGCCAAATATATTTTATTACTGGACATCGTCGCAGCGGACGACTGTCGGTACAAGTTCCACAACAGGTGAGCTTGTCAGGTGTCCAGCGATGTGTGCGTTTGCATCGACCAAACAGACTTGACTGACTTCCTTTGGCAACTGTTTTTACAGCACATCAGAAGCTTCTTACTTAATCCATTTATAGCGACAGTTATGTAGGTTCTTATGACTCTCCGCTTAATGAAGGTTTCAGTTCTTAATAGCATTGTATGGACTCATACGAATAGCACATTATTTGGCTACCTACATATGAAACGCTAAGTACGAATGCGTAGACGCGTGTTCGATTGGTCCTCTTGGAGAGACCGCGGTAACAATCTAAGCCGATTAACTTGAACAATTCCTAGCCCACTGCACGCTGTTGTGCACGTTGCATGCTAATGGTGCTGTTACTACAATATGTGATGTGTAACTTAGATACAGAGAAGTTTACTTGTTCGAAACTTCAATGTTGAGTGTACGATTCGTCACTTTGAATCGTGTTTCTGTTGTTAATCAATCAATTACGCTTGAGACGGCCGAAGACTCAACTCTACTTCAAAAGACTGAATTTCTTTTTCAGTCAATACATGCAAAAGAACATAGTAAGTTCATTTACCTTTCTATGCATCTGACTTACTGCCTGTCCTAACTTCTAACAGTTATATAATTTAGGGATACATTAAATTGAACTTAATAACAGTAGTTATTGCAGAAATAAATATTTTTCATGTTGTATAAAATGCTGAATTGTGTCTGTAACTTTCGGGCAGGGTTTCTTCTAGCGCCAAAATGTGCATGCGAGTATAGGTATCATTGTAAAAATAAGCTGCACTTTCTATTTATTGACACTGCTGAATCACTGATAAAATGCGCTATTCCGCGCACTAACTCTGTCTGTTGTGCTTGCAGTCGGTGGATGGTGGCAGGGAAGGCAGACCCCGAGATGCCGAAACGGATGTACATCCATCCTGACTCGCCGGCGACTGGAGAACAATGGATGCAGAAAGTTGTATCTTTTCATAAACTTAAACTCACCAATAACATCTCCGATAAGCACGGCTTCGTAAGTACCTCTTGTTTTGTTACATACTGTAGTCTCGAAATTTGTGCATGATGATTGATTGATTCACTGTTGCGTAAGATCACAGATCACAAGAATGTTCCATCAGGTGAATATACCGTACAGACGCTTAGTGATTTTCTTCAGTTTTCTGATAAAACGTTGTACCACTAAAATACACTTACAATGCTTCTACTGCCAGTGAACTGGTTTTCATGCGACAGAGATCGAGTTTCGTTGGTTACAGTGTAGGTTAAAAAAAAACAGCAGCAATTCAAATACTTAGCAAACATTGCGACCTCTTTTTGGCCTCTTATATTTGCGAAAGTAATTTCGCTTCTGTAACAGGGTTTGTTCTTTTGCTGCAGTCACCGTCTGCGTTGTCCGATCGTAGATCTAACATCGTATTGTGAACTATGGGCTTGCTGACGTCCTATTTCCTAGGAACCATCCAATGAGTTTCCACGTTATCGTGTTATCTTCGCCCTAACTCAGGTGTTTGGTTGTGTTTAGAAGACCCGCACGACAGCACTTACGCTTGTACCTGCCAGGCCTTTTTATGAGCGCGCGTAACCTTAAAACATGGTGTATCTAACCTTTAACATGGTGTTAGGTGTACCTTCATTGTACTTGTCTATGTAGGGTCTGTAATGCAGGGCCGACCAATGCCTGTCTATGGAGCTCATCGCTATGCAAATCTCAGCTTTTGTTGCCTGATTTCGAGGAGCAAATGCCAACGACGTAGCGGGGCGGTTTCTTTTTTTCTGGCGTAAGCCTCGTTGAATTGGAAACTTGTGCCCATGTATGAACATAGCTTGTACCGTCGGCTTCATTATTTCTACTGCCTTACCCGCGGGCTTGGGCATGTGCTGTAGTGGGAAGCCTGAATTGTAGTGATGCTTGAATTGTATCGATACCTCAACTGTAGTACCAGATTCGAATTCATCTGTTAATTTTTGAAGTGGTAAGGGTAAAATGGTTTCTGTATTTTTTGTAAATTATTGGAGGTGAACGGGTTTTTCCAGTTGTGAGGTGATGGGTTACAATTCGTATAGCTATTTTCCAGTTGTGAGGTGATGGGTTACAATTCGTATAGCTATTTTCCAGTTGTGAGGTGATGGGTTACAATTCGTGTAGCTACATCTCGTGCGCGGTAGAACCCAAATCGTACATATGAGTCACATAATGAAAATCTCTTTGCGTTAATTGTCATTTCGTTCTACTCTACATAGAACATCTCAACTAAGTCTCTAGCGCTTTATCACTCTTCAAGTTTCCATATTTCTCATTTCGGCCGATTTCTTCTGTATGTGCCAAATTTTTGCAAAGAATGTATACGTTACTCCATTCAACTAGCATGTTATTCTATCATGTTTGAATAAAACAACTTTCGAGCACGCACTTGACTGCAGGCATCTTGGCATCTCTCATTCTATCCAACAATCCGCAATTCCTTACTTTCTTACAGCTTACACTCCGCTACGAAAGTTCATCGCAAGTATCAGTGCCTCTCATTCCACAGAACAACTGCGCACTTTATTCTTTCACAAAGCTTACATGCACGCTGGCTCGTCAGTTGATAGCAAGTGTCGATCAGTGCCTCTCATTCCACAGAGCTTCTTCCTCGCAGCCTTCTCACCGCACCTCATCTGAAGGCAAGCGTCATAAATTCTCCTCCTGAGGACGTTATCAGCGACTCCAACTCTCGACTTCCTTCATCTTGCAGTGCCTGCTGATCATTTTGTTACATTTTTCTTATCCCAAACCAATTCTGAAACTGCGGTTGCAGTTCACAAACCGGTTGATGGTTCTTTTCATGAGGTGTTTCTGTGGGGCCTTCCTCCGACCTCTTACTGTAGGTGACCAGAGAATACTGATCAAAATGGGAGTGTTTGTGGGAAGTACAGGTTAATTATCTAAAAGATAGTATCCAATGGCTATGGTACTTCATAATCAGGATATTAATTCACTGATTTAAACGCAGAGCTTCCTCCAGGCTTTTATTTTTATTCTTTTAAAAGGCATTCGCACAACTCTTTCCAGGAAGCTTTCACATACACCTTACCTAATTTCTACATTTCTTTTCAGTAACTTGAGCTTTCACTGCTATGTGTTTTTTGCGAATTTAAGTATTGTCTCTTTTCCCTAATTTGTTTTGGGTTTGTTCGCTTTTGCTTTCAGTCATTTAGCTTCTTCTCTACCTTATTTTCTTGCAGACAGTTTTCGCTGTATGTCACTATTCCGCTCTTTCTTACTGCTTTATTTTCCATTTCAATTCCTTTGATCCTCTCGTTGGGCTTACTTCAAAAACTGTCCAGCTCGCCCTGCACTCTGGCGGTCCCTTCCCAACTTTGTTCTCAGTTTTCTTCATCAATGAAAACTTTGCTGCGGTCCCCATGGACATGCTGCTTTCCATTCTTAATAAGTCCTTTTTCTTCCTCACCATCACTTGCTTTAGGGGACATCCAGCAAGTATCATGGGACTCTCTTGTTACCACAGAGTTTTGAATATACAGTAGTACCTCTCTGCTTACTGAAATTCGACTCGCAAAGAATTTTTATGCTAATTATAATAAGAGTTTCTCGAGTCAGTAATTTGGTCAGTATTAGCAAAGCAAGAAACTCAATTTTTACTCAAATAAAGTCACCAATGTGCGCCAACTCCTACAAAATTTTTATCAATGTTTGTTTACTTCGACCAGTGCGCACTCCTGGACATACCGTCAGCATGTTCAAAGAGCGAAAAACCGCGTTCAGCTTACAACTATAGATAGATAACGGTAACCTGTGATTCATGTATCTCCCACCGTATCGGTCAATTCCCGCCGGAATAGGAAATAAAGATATTGTTATATGAACAATAATATTCTCGAGCAGCTTTCAAACCTCGAACCCAACGGACGTCCGCCCCAAACCTCCAATTGCCAACCTCTTGCCACCCCCTGCTCGCAGCGTGCATTTCTGAAGAGCATTTCGTGCTGGGCATCATTTCTCTGGCGTCTCGTTTATGTTTTTTTTACACTTTTCTATTTTTTGTTGCAGCCGTCGATGCTTTTTACGATTTGTCGGCTCTTTTTTTCCAGCTCATCTATTGCTGGCTGGGCAAAACAAACAAAGCGATGCCTACACGGCCATTCACCACCTAACAACATCATCAATTAGCTCCATAAGCGAACAAAATACACACGCTTTCAAAGATCAAATTAACGTGCCAGGCCGTGGCACGCAAAGGGCCAATCCTACAGACTTTATGCATGCAAATATCGACTTTATGAAAGGAGCTTGTAGGACTCAAAGTACCGCCGACACCTAACTGGCTAACACTGAAGAAAATGATGACCAGCTTAACAAGCGGAGAGCCATGTTAACCGAGCCGACTCGGTCCGGGCTCGAACCTCCCTCCTGAGCGTCCCATCGGGCGTTACACGGAGCTTCAAACCCATAATTGCACTTTGTTCTGCAGTGCCATAAGGACAAATAACGCGACTTAAACGTCCTCCTCTGAGTTGCAACTTGTTAGAATGCGTGCCTGTTGTGGGCGTCTCCGTGCGTCTCTTTTCTGACCCTTCTGTCGCCAGTCCGCAAGGGTCATTGTCCCGTGGCGCAGCTAATCACGAGTCGCCACTGCACCGGGTATCCTTTAATCACTTACGAGGTACTTGTTATACGAGATAGTTCTGATTGTTCTACCTGCTAGTTCTTGTCTGTATCTTAGCGATAGCGTACTGAACGGACATTTTTCATTAGGCTTTGGGTGCATCAGTTCCTTAGCATCATTGAGACATGGAGTTGCTATGGCATTTTTCATTAGGCTTCGGTGCTTCAGTGCCTTGACATCATTCAGATGTGGTTCCCAAAAAGCGGTTTTGCATTAGGCTCCGGCGGGTCAGTTTGTGTTATTAACCACATACCGCCGTTGGCCAACTTTCCTTTACGGTTCATATCATGCTATTGCTACGAAACCGCTGATTTTGTTCCGTCGGCTTAGGGTTAACGGCTGGAAAGGTGCCCGAGTTGTAAATATTTTCTTCACTCAAAGATGTTATCTGACTGGATGAAAATGCGTCATCACTCATAATTATATATACTATAATTGTCTTGGTACAGTTGGACTTTAGTGCGGCTTTCGATAGGATCAGCAACAGGGGTCTACTAGATTAGATTAGATAGGCGGCCGTAGACAAACCAACAGGCCCATTCTCAAAGAGACACCGTGATATTCGCAACGGGTCTCTATGAGCTATTGCCATTAGGTTGGAAGGAAATAGATGACTGAGGAAGAAAGAAGAAGAGAAAAAAATAGGGGAGTGGGAGAATCTCAGTCAAAGAGACTAACATGCAAGCACGTAAACATGATCAATAGCCGCTAACATGCGGAGCTTAGAGACTTCTATCTCTGTAGTCGGAGCAGAAAAGAGAAGATGGATTAAGGTGGCCTTGGGAGCTTTGGACGTTGAGCGCCTGCAACTCCTGGAGGAGAAGTTCTTAGCTGTAGAGGATGTCTCTCCCAATGTTTGTCAAGGCGATTTTTAAACGTGTTGACTGCCTCAGCAACGACAACGTCGAAAGGGAGTCTATTCCAAATGTTTAATATGGAATACGGAAAGAACTGTTGACTTAAGGTTGTTCTTCGAGCTATATGCTTAAGTTTTGGTTCACTGTTTCGCAGGCAATCATTAACGTCTCTTTCAAAAAGTCCCGTTGTAGGTGCGTCGTTGAAATCATTCAAATACTTGAAGGTTTCTATTTGTTGCCGCCTGAGTCGTCTTTGCTCGAGAGAGATCAGGCCCGCAGTTCTTTTAGGTGACATTCGTGTGGCTTTTTTCGCAGCTGAGGTATCAATTTCGTTGCTCTGCGTTGGGCTCTTTCCATAATATCGATATCTTTACACAGATGTGTCGACCAGAATTGAACAGCAAATTCAATAAGAGTGGCGAAGTGGAGTGGTTTGGAGTGTATACTGAGATTTTATCATTCGTGATTTCGTTTCTCATCGAATGCATAGTGTGTCTGTTGATGATTTTTTGAGTGCCTCAGTGTCTGTGATTTCGGGCTTTTCTGAGGGTAGCATACGTGACTCGCTTCTGTTTGTTCTGTACACTAGTGACATGCTCTCTTCGCTAGAGAACACGATGATCAACTATGCTGACGATTCAACTTTGATACAGTGATACCAACCCTCAGCATGCATAATATTGTCACCCAGGCTCTAAATAGGGAATCATCACGCATTAGTGCATGGTGCTTCGTGTGGATACGAAGCTGACTGCCGGCAAGACTAATTCTATGAGTGTCAGGCGGTCTCGGACACTTACTCAGCATCCGCTTCTGATGATAGATGACACCGTGTTTCTTGGGTCTAGCTCCCTAGAGACTTTCGGTGTCGTCTTTGATGAGAAGCTAACGTTTGAAGCGCTTATGAGGTACCTCGTGTCACGTACTTCTAGAAAGATTGGACTCCTGCAAAAGATAAATACTGTTTGATGACAAAATGTAATCCGCAGATCCTTTTTTTTTTTGCTGCCTGTGTTGAAGTATTGCTCACTGGTCTGGGTTTCGGCTGCTGACAGTCACTTGTGTATGTTGAACCAACTTGTTAGCTCAGCCATATAGGCTGTGTACTGAGACTGATCTGGTGAATCTGTCTCATAGGTGAAGAGTAGGCTGCCTCTGTGCGTTTTACATGGTGTACAACAACGAAAGATTTTAGCTGTATTATTTTGACCCATGCTTTCAAGGTTTTTGGGAGAAGCACACATGCTGCGGTTTATGCCCATCCCTTCGCATTGGCGATTGTTAAGCGCCAAACTCGTCAGTTCAGTCGGTGTTTGCTGCCCTGGTTTGTTTTGCTCTGGAATTCGTTGCTGCGATCAGCTTTTGTGTGTGTCGAGTCGGTGTGCGTATAAGTCAGCTGTTAATGGCTTTCTGACGAATTTTCCTTGGCAGCGCTTCGGTCTTCCCGGTGTTACATAATGCGTCAGTTGGGCTGCACTACCTGTCCGTGCAAGCCCGAGCGTGAAGTTCTTCATATTAATATTAGTAATAAAGAATTTTCATAATCTGCGTATCTATTAACTATGTACGTACCGTACGTGACTGGCCGAAGCGTGCCCCTGTTGTATACTGCAACGCATAGCTCTGCCTACTGCACTATCCCCGAAGGGCACTGTTTGAAACATATTGAATACTAAGCCAACATCTACAAAATCAATGCCTCCCAGAAGGAAGCAATCCAAGGCATCGCCTTCAAACTCACATCTACTTTCCGTATTTACGTCGAATTTCTAAGCAACCAAAGCAGCGATAACTTCTTCCATCTCTACAGCAACGTACACGTGCTTTGGTTAGCATGCAGAAATTCCTCCTTGTAGCTGTCATCTCATTTTATGCAATTTTTGAAATTCAGGTTCATAAATTTTAGTTCCAGGTAGTCGTTATTTGTGCTCTTGATTCGCGATGTCATATAACAAACACCTAAAATTAATCATTTTTAATCTAAATACAAAACTAGTAAGCTATACTCCAATTCAGTATGTGAGGTCCTAGCTTGACCAATACCACGCCACACACATATAATAGAAATTTAGACGATGAAAATTCTAGAAAGGCAAATGAAACGATTACTGTTAATCACGCAGCTCATCCATTCATCCATAGAAATTCAAAGTTAGTTGCCAATATTACAGTCTGTCTTAACAGTTCTCTCTATATACAGCACATATACGTATCGTTGTGAACGTAAACCCATCTACGCTGCTATTGCGCTTAATGTGTTCCCTTCCCTACTTATGAAATTCGGTGCTCTATCGGGCTCTGTCAGATAGACAACTTATGTTATATTTGAGTTTACATCGTAATGAGTTCACAAATTGTAATATCCTGTAGCGAATGAGAAGTTAACAAGAACTATGACTAGCACCTCGTATATTTGCGAAGGACGCTATGGCGAGTCGCGCCAAGCCCAAGAGGTTTGACTTATCCGGTTCTTCTTTTTCTGTCACTTTGGATCCTGGTTGTAAGTTTAAAAGAACTCAATTGACGCTTGTCACAGCTGAAAATTTCAATATACGGAGTAGGTTTTGATTTCGGAAGTCTCGAGGGTTCAGTTCAACGGGGTTATACCAACGCGCCCGACGGAAGTCCCGGACATATATATAGGAAGCCTGTTGGGCTTAGCTGAAATCGGTTTTAAGATGCCACTTGATGGCGCCTTATATATCTCACAAGCCCTCTGTCTGTCAGCGAGCGGTAGGAGAGCAACAAACAGAACTACCAACGTTTGCACAAAGGACGCCATGTATCTCCCAGTCCCGCTAGCTCGACGAACCCGAAGATAGAGCAGAACCAAGCGGTGCGTGTGGGTCCAGTCAGACGTTGGCCAACACTCGAGTTTATCAGCGAAGTGACAGTGTGAATGTTGAGCTAACTTGTATCCAATGAAGCACCCGTATGGCTCCTGGGAGAATGCTCCGTGTACAGACACAGAATAGACGACGACACTAAGGGTTGTTAGCAAACGACAGCGTCACAAAGCTGGTTACAATGGCAGTGTTTGTGGCTGTGTCACTGCAGCACAGCAGCGGCCTCATAAGCAAACACTGAGATCTTTTTTTCGTTTGTTCCTGTACAGACTAAACGGAAAAAAGAACGTAATTGGCACGCCTCGCTAATCTGCACCCATTCGCATTATGGTCCAAATTCCACTTTCAAGCTTATTGATGTTACGAAAGGACTCCTTTGATGATGTAGGCGATATCTTTGACCAGAAATAGATCCTCTTTTGTAAATGAACGTTTTTCATCTCAATTATTAGTTACGACACACAGCCTTTGATTCTAGCAACAGCTCCGTTCTCAAAGCACCTTGATTTGTCTCTATTGTTTTTTGTAAGCGTTAGGTGAGAGAAGTCCAAAACAAATCTACATTGCTAAAACTAATTGTTCAACTCTCCCTTCTGTTTAACTGCCGGGTTTTAACTTCGTCCATTTCAGTTATCAAAGATAACTATTAACGTCTTTCACGCTAATAAAATGCAATGTCTCACTTCAATCTATGAACTCAACGACGTCTTGATTAATCTTTAAAATGACCTTAAAAACTATAGCTGTGTATGATGTATCGTTTTTTTTTTATATCTCCAGAGCGTTTGTGATGATATATTCTTGGGTGAACACTGCCTGCCAACATAAGTTTAGCTAAATCGACTTCCGTTGCTATGTCTAGTGTATGCATCAGACAGATGTACCAGCCTTCGTGCCGCTATCAAAAACTGTGCCTTTCATCAGTAACTCAGCTTATTGCTGTTAATCAAATGCGTAGTTTCAGTTCAACCATCAACATTCCTCTCACAAGCTTTATATACTCAGCTTAATTCTATTTCCCTGAAGTATTCTTTTGATTCCTACTTTAAATGTGTTTGTTAACATTACATTGCTTACTACTGCTTCTCAAAAGTGGTTTCATCTTCGCTTACCTCTTCAAAAATAGTCAGCTCACTTCTGTCCTCCAAAAAGAATTTTGTTTTGCTTACATTTTTGACTACTTCCGGCGAAAACTGAGCGGTATATCACAGCTCATCAGAAGTGCCAGTGTCGGATCCGCCTTATGTCCCCAAAATTGAGGCATTTGACCCTGCGGGTTAAGCCGGCATTACTGCGGATAATACTTGTCCACACAATGTCGGACAAGCGGGGGCTTCCGCGGACAAACGAAGAGACAACACACAGCTCGTGTCTTCGTCAAACACCACAAGAGGGAAAGCCAACAGAGAATACATGGCTGTGTGTATACAGGCTCAATCAGCGAGCATCTGTTACAATGGCAGTGTACAGTGTCGCATCGTCGAGAAAGCAGCGTGCGTATAATGGTAATAGAATGTGGGGCGTGTGAGAGGTCCTTGACCATAACGATACATGTTTCAAGTTTCATTTTGCAGCGCCCGTGCCTTAGTTTTGCCCATAAGCTGCAACCATACTGTATTTTCAACTTAAGAGCATATAGCCAAACTTATATTTTAACTTTGTCTGCAATTTACAACCATGCTTTTATTTCAACTTTGTCTATAATTTATAACCATGCTTTTATGTCAACGTTGTATGTACACTCTACTTAATTACTCTTTTACTTCATCCAACCTTATGTGCACATTACATATAGCCACGCTGCTGCGCCAACTATGCAATTGTTCGTACTTCAACTCTCAATATATGTGCACGCTCTTACGTCAACTTTGCGTGTATATAACGACACTCATTCTTCGAATTATTTATGCGCAAAATAATCACTCTTCCATATAGATAACTTAATTTGATGAAAATTTCAAGACTCCATGTTTTTGAATAAAGTAAATCATCTTCAGCCCTATGCTGAGCTCCGATTTTCAATATGCATTTAGCATTATTGCGATGATTCGTACAATTACGTAGGGCCTCATATTGTATCTCGTATTATATGCAAATGCTAGTGCCAGTGTGATCTCTCATATCTTTTACACGGAAAATATGTCCAACTGTGTTGACGCCGCGTACTATCCTATCGGAAAAACAGAGGCACTTATTCCATGTCTGTAGGAGCAACTTCCAATAATATCTGAAAACTGAATAAAAATTTCAGTTTGGGTAACTACAGCGATCAACACGCATTATTTTTTGATACTCCATTACTATATCAAAATACAAAGCAAAAGAACAGTTGTGTAACTGAAGCGAACGGTGACCAGTTCCTGCCCTCTCAGCGCAAGCGTCGAACTCGCAATGGCAGTCCACTTGCCTTGCTCCAATTTACTTAATGCTGAAGGTGGCTCTCCAAGGCACATTACAATATCCCACGCTGCAGGTACGCCACTGCAGTGATGACTGTAATGACAGGCGCTCCTCATTTTACATTCTATTAGATGTCACCTTGACGAGGCTCAGACAGTTGATTGTTGGCCTTATACTTTTTGCCCTGTAAAGCAGTGGCTCATAACTTTTCCCCTATGCTTGCTTTCCAGTACAAGTCCAAACGTCATTCTCTGCTTTGCAAAATAATCAGAGTGTGGAGAGGCGCAGTCTAAATAATACGCGTATACGGAGATTTCGAGAGCAAATAGTAGGAGTCTGCTAATCTGTCATCCCTTGCTCCCTCTGGATTCCAGGCCGGGTAGAACTCCCTCAGGTTAAAAAACAGGCCATAGAGTATGAGGCTGTCAACGAAGGCAGCAAGAAAGCTCTGGCTGTGGCTGTACGAGTGCCACTCACCAATTGTCTCCCTAGTATGTAAGAAGAGGCCGCCACAGACCCCCCGCCATGCCACCGGATAAATATTCTCACGAAGACACCGCCGACCATCCGTGGTTCTGTCGATGCGTCGAATAAGTAATTAATTGCGCAGAGTTCAGCATGGAATGCGACGCGAATCCTGTTAGTGTAGTCAAGGCGGTCTGAAGATGGTGTACTGTGAAGTCAAAGGCGGACTGGGAAAAGTTTAGTTCATGGGGGCATGTAGTCCAAGCAACCTGTGGGAGGTTGGGGAAAACTAGGTCGTCGTCGGTTTATGTACAGCGGCGGCAGTCTGTTAGTAGTATTGAAAGATAAGGTCTGTAGAAAGGTTGAACACTTATCTAGTCCAGGAGGTCTTTAGTTTTATGAATACGGGATGGAGGTGTGTGTATTCCAGTTTGTAAGGGTTTAGTGCAAAAGGATACCACATGAAGGTACGTATAGACAGAGGTACCCAACTAGGGGCGAGAGATGCCTTACTACGGAGTGCAAAATCTTGGATTATTTCTATGTCATTGAAAAAGTAACTGAAATTTCTTGTAAACTTTCGCATTAATTTTATTCTTCGTCGCATGAGTTATTAAAGTTACAAGGGATACGAGAACGCATTTAAATGTTTCGAGATATGCCAGGCGTAGAAAAGGTACGAGACCACTGATATAAATGGAGTAATTTCGAAGACCCGTGTAGAAAGTATTTAAAGGTACTGATGACTCGTCACATATTCGGTCACCATATCTTCATATATAACAAAATAATCTAGTTTAAACTGCCCATGGAGTTATTGATTAAGAAGCAGTGCAGTTTTTTAGAGCTAATGGTAAATGCCTAAAGTAATTGTTGATCTACATACATACATACAATCAAGTTTATCAGTTCTGGGCTGGGTATCATCAGGCTCGTGTTGAAACAGCCATGCTGTTATAGCTTTCCACTGCCAATTTGAAATGCTGACAATAAATATGCCCTTCACGATTACGTGCAATTAGCTTTAGTGTCTTTTTTGTCCTTTGCAATTTTTTTCTCCGTTGTTGCAAAGACATCATGTGCAGTATCAGGTCAACTGTTTTAAGAACGAAGTAGCCACAGTTTTATTTCCTCTTTTGGTTGCAGATTCATTGGCAGTTACCATAATTTTATTGTCATAAAATGATGTCCCGTGGAACATTTAATTAGCAGAACACTCCTATATCAATGATGATTAACAGACTAAGCACAAAGCTGATAGATCGTCCGTAAAGCAGTGTCCCTTTTACGGGGCATTTAAGATGGTCCATTGGGCTAGTCAGGCTCCAGTCCTATGTTATGAGAAGTCCCTAGCCTGTACCATGCACCACCCCTTATATTATCTCGGCTTAATTATTACAGAATGTATTTCTACACATACACACATCAGTACTATATAATAATAATTCACGTCGTGTTTTTATTTATTTATTTATATATTTCTATCTTTCCTGTCACGCACTTTGGGAATAAGATAGGGGAAAATTCAGATTTCAAAATGTAAAAAAAAGTGGAGTACCTTGCAATCTTTTTCTTCGGTGAAAAAAAAAGTTGGGTACCTTGCAATCTTTTTCTTCAGTATTAGATAGGGGGAAAATGATGAAGCCCAAAAGACGGCAGGGGTTTTGGTGAAGTGTTAATTTTTTGCCGTCATTTATAATGGCGGCACGGGCCACTAGTATATATTATATATAGCATGAAAAACTAATCATAAAAATATTTCTTTTGATGTCTACTTCGCTTCCTTTCTGTTACCTACACTCGATATCGGTCTCTGATCTGATCTTTGTTTTTCTGTTTTACTGTCCCCGTAATTTAGCGGCAGTTCATCTAGCGTGGCTGCCTTGTTTTCGTTAACATCCGTTACGTTCCTTAATTGTTTCTGCTTCTCCAAGGGTAGGTACTACAGTTGATATTAAGATTTCAGCTTCGAATACATGAAGCAACATACAAACCATCGTTCCACTGTCAACGTTTCCAATAAGTACCCCAGTAACATATATTCATTGCCACACCTAACGAGTACACACTACACAGACAGTATTTTATCCATTGACTATTTTTTGGTTTAGCACTTTTTTCATAGATCGGCTGAGAACCTGGGTGCGTGGGCACCCCACCAACAGACACAACAGCCTCACTTTGCAGAGATCGGAGCCGCCGCTTCTGCCCTCCACGGGTTGCACAGAAGCTCGGCGCAAGGTCTCGGTAGCGAGAGCGCGCCAGATTATCCTTAGTAATCCGGCGGCTGGGCAGGATTAGTGGCCCAGATTAGAGACTGATAGCTGGTAGCAGTAGCTACAGGGAACAGGTCTTGCCTGCCTTGCGGCGCAGCACATGTCCTATAGTTGCCTGCCTCTCAGACACGGGACAGCCTTGGCCAGAGTTACAAGGATAATAAATTCTAAGATGTGCTCCGCTCGCAAACTTTGACTCACTTCCATGATTACTCTGAAACCTTTATCAATTCATATATACTGTATTTTAAAATTAAATTCGATAATAATGTATAGCATAGAATATATACTGGACCCGGCCGTCAAAAATGAAGGCAAAGAATTTGCAATGACCCTACTACATACAAAGCGCGTACTTGGGTACGAATTCAGTCATGGATGACGAACTGAGCTGTCAGCTTTAAGAATCAAAACAGATAAGCGACTTAATTTCGACTAATTAGCCCCGTTGTCTCTCCCGTTTTGCAGCAAATTGTTCAGAATTATTATGTTTTGTTATGCCTTAGAGCAACAACGTCAGTCTACCGATATTTGAACCGTACACTGCATACAGCTTCGCGGGACTTCCCTCCATCGTTTTGCGCTAACAATAAGCAGTATCATTCAGCGAAGAAACTTAACTAGAGAAATGATAAGCAGTACCGTTAATGAACAGTGAGAATGGTATTTCAGTATGAGAGAAACTGGTGTTGTAAAATTAAGAAACAATATATTTCGAACGTATTACGTTCAGGGCAACGTTTAGGAGCAACTGGCGGTCTACTTTTAAATAACTACGTATGTCCAAAATGAAAGCGTAATGCGTCAAGAGATCGCAACCACGTTTAGCCAGGCGGGCCTCAGAAGATACAATTTTCTATCTAATCTAGATAGCGTATTAAACTGAAATGGAACTTGAGGTGCTACTTCCTTTGAGGTGGCATTGGGTTAGGTTAATTAATTGGGTTCACCCATTCTATATAGAAATTATGTATTTGGGAATTAGCTTTAGCTGGGCATTTAGGACGTCTGTCTTTCGTGCCCACTTTGCTTCCTCTCATTTTCGTACTCGAGCTGCAATAGCGCTTTCTTCTATTCTTCCTCTCCTTTCCCGCCCTGTTGTTCTCATGCGCGTTGATCTTGTGTGGGAACACCCTCGTGCATGGGTTCCCCGTGTCCACCAACATATTATATGCCCCTCCTTTCTTCCTCTGTGATGTCGTCTATATTGTAGAAACGGAGGCGTAAACCACTTAATATAATAATAATAACAATTGTATAATAATAATAATAATAATAATAACAACAACAACAACAAAGAGATTCTATTTTCTGCGCAGTCAAGAGACTTGGTTGCTATTATATCGAGAATCAAATTTCCTACTATCTTAATCCCCGTCGAGCGTGATTTGTGATAAAAAAAACTTATTTACGTTTCATATATATATAAAGCATGACGGTAACTGTAATAGAAGTACGGGAACAAGATATTAAGATGATTAGAAGAAACCTAGAGCTACTGGCTTTGTAAAGCATTGACAACTAACCAGACTTGCTGATCAGGCTTTTGGCTTGTATTTACAACATACACTATGGGATCAGCTCGCAGTTTGAACATCTCTGAAGTTTTGAAACTTTTTGTTCAATAATACACTTATTTTTGTAATGTAAGCATGTTGTGCTAAGTGTAATGCGGCATCATTTTTGTTGTATTAACATATGGGAATTACCCAATTGCAGAACCAACTCCATTTCCGAACAAACAGTTATATTTGAAGGGATAAAGTAGTAATCCCATCAAATAATGATGATATTTGTTTGGAAATAGAGTTAGTTCAGCAAGTGGGTAATTCCTCTAGATCAAATTAAAAAAAATAATAATCGTGAGAGAAATTGTTATTATTCTTAATACGAGAGTCACAGCGTACCTTTAAAGAACCAGTAATGATAATGAGTGCAAGCAAGCAGCGACTGTCTTTAAATAGCATGCGCCCTCGTAACGCTCCGGCATTCGGTTACTTCAACTACCACTGCAATGTTCTGTCTTTCAGCTAACATCTGTACTTTTTACCTCCAAAAGAATCATTCGATCAAGTTTGAGGTGGTGTTATTCTTACGAAGCCCATATTTATATGAATGATAAATATGATAAAGATAATTATCGTCAAACGTTTTATTTTGCGGTTACAACTAATTCGATAAAGAAATGACAATAAATATTCTAATTGAATTCAGGATGTTATGTAACTTCGACTACAATGTTTCTTTCATTGTTTGATAGTTGCTGTGACCTCGCTATAGGTTTTTTAAACATAAGTCAATAAGATAATCGTAAAATATACAATCTAGTGTTGGTGCTTAAAAGTTACATCTTTAGACCCAAAAACAATCGAATTTCAAGTATTTGAAATCTAAGGGTAATTACATATTTATGTGGTGTAAGTCGTCCCATTCTCTGAGGTCCACTGTATCTAACTCCATGATAATTGTATTCAGCATTACGCTACGCTGAGATCCAATATTTCAACGTTAGGTGTCGGTTACCTGTAAGCTCCTTGCGTCAGCTTTTCGAGGCAGGACCCATTAGCACTTCAAGTCAAGGATGTATCTATTCCATCTTCCATTGAACTTCAAAGGCTCCTTCAAGATTTCCATTATTCTCGAGACAATATTAAAATCCCATGGAAGGAGGCAGGTTTGGATGAGTTTCTGTGCATTTCAATGGAGTTCCCAGGACGACGAAAATAGCGGCAACGGCCGGCAACTAACAGGAGTTCGTTCTTTTCCCCGAGCTTCAGTAGGAGATAAAAGAATGACTGGTAAGACGCTGGCTCTTCCTGCTCATCATTTCCGGTGACTTCCCTTCAAAAGCGCACCACAATGACCAGGTGCAGTGCGCACCAACACGCAGTCTGATACTCAGCAGATACTGGAAGACCCTTCACGGCTTTTTTTCTTCTTCTTCCAAATGAAGCAGGAAAGCATTGGAAAGCACGCCCGGAAGGTTGTCGCTTCTAAGCCGGCTTTCCATGTGTCGCGGAGTATTTCGCGAGAGAAGCTGTAGTTTGACTCGTTACAGTTAGATAAGTTAGAGCATTTTATCACCAGTACAGCTGAATAACAAGAATGCCTAATGGGTTTTTCATTCGCGACGGATGTGAGAAGGAAACACGGCATAAATTGCGTGGTAAATCTACAC
>LQNS02278159.1:3045678-3110797 GCA_001587735.2 Parhyale hawaiensis | reverse complement strand
AAAAATCATTGACAATTTAAAACGCGCCCTAACCGGCGCACGAGCCTGTGGTTAAACACAGGAATAGTTCGGCGCGATATAGGCAATGTGCCACTGAAGCGCTAGTAAAACTTCTACTACTACTACTACTACTACTACTACTACACATGATGGAAAGATGTTATTGCACCTGCAGATTATGACCGTCATGGGTGAAAAAAGAAATGCGTAGTCCTACGTTATATAGCACTGCTCTCACCTGCTCGTTATTTTTATTTATTTCGTCTTTGGAGTGACACAAAATTTCAGGCAACTTGCAGTGAAATAATACTTGAAATATTGTAGAGTATTTTGCTCAGTAGAAATTTAATACACGCAATCAAAAATTAAATACCCGTGCCAGTTTGTAAACATATTCTGCAAATTAAGAAGGTCTCATGTATGCATTCTCTACTGTTGTTAATGTGATAGCACTTATTGTAGAGGTACATAGAGTGGGTAAATTTTAATACTGACTCTGGGTGCAATTTTGAAAACTCTGAAGAGAAAATGAAACGTGGAATTTATTCTGACATTTAGATCTTAACCTTATGAAGACCAGACCAGCATACTTCAAAACATTTTAAATAATGCTACTCCTCTGAGATAAGTAAGTTTTTTCGGTATTTTTCTATGGTTTCTAATGGATGAAAATAGAGGACCTCCAGGTTCCATGTATTTGGCATTCGCAGAGAATGTCGAAAGCTTGGTAAAAATAAAATTTGTCGTCCAGAAGAAGTATTATTTTACGTTAATTAAATTTTTCTATGGTTAAAAGGATGAATACGCAGAATATATTATTATATGTAAGACTATTCAACTAGAGTTGAAACTATACTTCAATTAAATATCATATGAGGTTAATAATTTTAGTTCGTTGCAAAGTAGGTACAGCTTAACTTGAGCTATATTTAAGTAGAGCTGCAGTAGGCGACCAGTATTGCCCCAATCATTTTGGTGAAAGCGTCCTGTTTCGATCGTTTTGGCTTCTGCATGTTCCCACACTCGTCATCCAGGGTAATTTCAGTCTCTGGTCCGTCGAAGTCTTTGTACTCGAAGAACAGATTAGCGAAATCAAGCTCGACAAATTCCAAACAACAGCAAAAGCTAAGCGCAAGCAGCTTACCTGAACAAATACATGCGTCAGTGGTTGTGTTCTATACGTGCATTAGTATCTTATACTTGTGTTTTTCGGACAGGTGGAGCATTATTTCTGCCCTGGGACGTCCTGTTCACCGACAGGAAAATTGCATAATAAACGAATTAGGTAAATGCGTAGAAGAACCAAAGCGAGACAGTCGTACCCATTGGGACCGTTACAGCCGGTATGGAGAGAAGCGAAAGTGAGGATTTGTAGGCGACAGTACCATGTGTGTGTGTGTCTGCAGTGTCTGATTTAGGCTCAGTCAACCTAGGTCTTATCTAGAGGTCTTCGGCTCATAACATAACTCAAAAAGTTGTAGACGGATTTTCATAGAATATGCACTAATTTTAGGAATCATATGTACACCAAATGACCAAATTTTGATTATCTATTTGCCCGTTTGTTTGTCTCTATGTTTGATTTTAGGTTTGTCAACAGTATAACGTAAAAACGCTTTAGGCGGATCTTTATAAAATTTGTAGGACTTGTTAAGCTTCCTAAGAGGCACAAATGATCAAATTTTTGTGATCAGTCGGCTTTCGTTTCTGTATTTGACTATACGTTTGTCAGGCTATAATTTAAAAAGTTACGGATGGATCTTCTAGAAAATTAAAGAATTTATTATTAATATCAAGAGCCACAAATAATCAGATTTTCATGATAATAAAAAAGAAATCCTAGTTTTTAAATTTTTTTGTGAACATTGCATTGCTTGGCGAAAGTATGCGCGCTAAGACTGCTCTAGTGATCACCTGCGAGCAAAGCGCAGAGAGGTGATATGTTTTCGTTGAAGATTTAAGTATATATATATTGGTATGTTTGTCTGTTCACCCAATAAGTGATCGAAGGAGTTGAGCAATGTTCATAATTTTTTGCAGGGAGTGTGGTGGGTTACCCTCGATGTGACCCATGCAAAAAACTACGATTAGCTGGCCATAAAAAATGACGGCGATAAAATTTGCTACCACCACGGGTGATGGTCTCACGCCACGAGGCGTTCTAGTTTGTCTGTAAGTTGATAGCTAAAAACTATTAACATGCGATTGTATTTTGGAAATACTACATGCGTTGCTGTTCTGGACTGTCACCTCACAAAAAATGACAGCCTTTTAATATTATGACGCGCCGAGAATTGTATCGAATATCTATCTGAACAGCAGCTTTCGTTGTCAGCAAATACAGTAATTGTCAACAAATTTTTATGAACCAGTCTCTCACAATGGCTTGAATTCGTGTTTGTACTTAGGTTATAAAATATTTGTCGACCGGTATGTTATAACCAAAGTACAGAGACGTGTCCAAGCCATTGTGAGAGACTGATAATAACCACAATCTAATTTATTGGCATAGTTTTTACATTTTATTTTCAGCTTGAGTGCAATTTTATTAGTTCACCAACACCGCAAGCAACTCGTGTATATTCACGCACCACGTGTATGTATGGCATACCACAGTGCACCTCATTTTCAAAGGGAGCCTTCGCCATTTCAATAGCCCAATTTTTATTATTAGTAATTATGCTTTCATAGGCATTTACCCATTGTTGTGTGATCCAGCAGGCCTAGGCTTCTTTATACGAAGCTATGACAAGATGCCGTAAAATTAGCCCTTGTTGTGGCTACTCATCTGTCTGCCTCTTGTTCTGGTCGAAGCTGTTCACAGGGAACGCTCCCTCTCGCTCTCTCACGGCCTATTGTGCTCCAACTTGCGGACGCCTATTTCATGCCATGTAGTGCTGCTGCTGCTGGTGTCTGAAGGATAACTATGTTTGAAAATTCTTGTGTTGAATTCACTCGTTTACGTACCGCATACTACTGCTCGTACCTGAAAAACTACATATGATATGGGAAACTCTTCTGTTGAATTTGTCGTCTTACTTACCCAGAGGGCTACCACTAATGAGTGAAGGACGACATTGCCTAAAAGTTATCACATGAAATTTAGTAATTTACATACCACGTAGCGCTGCCGCAGCTAGGTGCTGCTATTGTTGCTTAGAAAAGCGACTTTTTATTTTGGAAATTGCTGAAATTATGTTTCTAATTTTTACATTAGCATTTTACATGATACTACTTACTATTCATGCTTGAGGTATGGACCACAATCGAAATCTCGCGTGCTCAGCGGCCACAAACAATATTCTGAAGCTGAATTAGGCACATAGTCGACAGTCTCCTCTACCTCTAATNATGGGCTGCAACATTCTTTCTCGCATACATATGTAACACATCCGGTCTTCCAGTGTATTTTACGTCTGAGCGGTGATAGTGATTCGAAAATGGTTGATCTCGATACGTAGGTTACTTACAGCAGACAGTAGCGAAACGAAACTGCATAGTGAACGCCGTATCGCTCTGCTCGTGTGTCCGCGTCTAGCGAACAGTGTCTGCTTGGGGTTCAGTGCCTCTCAAACTTCTGTAGAGGAGATTTTGTTGTGCTGCGGGCTTTGAGTTTACGTGATAAATTCTAGTTAGTGTGGGGAAATATCAGAGCTACGTAAGATGGTTATATTTGTATGTAATTCCCCTCTACCGCCCCGTCCGTTGCGCAACTAGGTACATACTACATAAAGTTGCGTGAATCCCGTACGTTGCATTGCTGAGTAAAAAGCCAAAAATGATCATGTGTAGGATATTATAGCGAATGAAATATGTTCACTCGCTGAAACGAGCTTCGTTGATCAATAATCTAGGCCATTAATATAATAAACATGATGAATATCACCTAGCAGACGTTCGTTCATCAGTTGTTTTTTCAACTCCAGTGAAGTTATGAGTACTGACTTTCGAAAGCTGCTTCAATAAACCTAATATCTCACTGCGTTGTTCAGATCTGAGTTCGACGGCTTACATTAGTTACAGCGCACCTACTCCACCAGCTTTTTTGTTCGTCCCAATGACAGCTAGCTACTGAATGAAAATACTTTTGAATGGAAGGTGACGCTAAGCTGAATATAAAACTAGAACACTCTCAAAGCGCATACCTCCGCCAAGCAAAGCAACGGAATGAAAAATTGAAATTTTTTCTCAAACTATGAATTCCTTTGTATCAAACAGTTAAAACCATGAAGCAGTTTCTGAGGAGGCCAAAAATTCAGTTAGGGTAAAACTCTATAGCGCCGCTATTTCTTTCTGGTGTTCCGAGAAGCCTCGTATACTCTATGCGATTAGCTGGTGAGGATCACAGTGTATCTACGTAAATAGTACATAAAAAATCATTCTGTATTACACCAATTGTAGGTAACTTTATGTCCTAGTATAAGCGACTTCTAAATTTTGTTTACTGTGCAGTCTTAAGTAGTACTCTGTACAAATGGTATGGCCTCACCGACAGAGATGGTGCTTAAGTATACCGAAGATGTACCTAGCTTACGTAAGAAGTACTTCACTACGTAACAGATTTCTTTCTGCAGGAGCACAATAAATAACCACTTTCATATGCCAACAGTCTGCTATAATATTTTGGTTTAGAGAACTTTTTATAATATGTCCGGAAGATGCTGTAATATAAAAAATAAGTGTAATATTTTATTAGCTACAACGATACGAGCAAGCTATGTGATAGCAAATCGCGAATTTTGCTATTCTTGTGAAATTCACTTACATGCTATGTATTTATATATATATATATATCTCGGCCTATCCTAATTCTTTTATTTTATGTAGCCAGTGCCATCGCCATGCTTCTTCTTACTTACTAAGGTTTTATAATAATTATTTTACAACTTCTGACAGTAACTACCTTTCTAAATTGCCTACATAACCAACTAACTGCATGCCACATGTTTTTTTTTTTAAATATCTTAGTATACTCTGCTAGTCTATTTTCATATCTTAGAAGTCAACTTGTACGTTTCATATGCTGTTAAAGTATATATTTCATCTGTGAACTTCCAAACTTCTCCTGCTGACTTTCATCTTTTTGAAAGTTACTGTTGTACTTAGCAGTTGAACATTGAAATTATACCGGTCATGGATAACTTGCTAATATCTGACTCTTCTGTTTTTAAGGTGTAATTTAAGCATACTATTGCAAAATGTTCTGATGCAAAGTAATATTCACCATCCTTGTCGTAATTTTAAAATATGTTTTACTATTACAGATTTTTTATGAGAAGTAATATTCTCCACCTTTTGCGTAATTTTATAATATGTTTTACCATTAAACTGTTAATGATGAGAAGAACTATTCACCATCTTACCTGTAATTTTGTAATATATGTTTGTTTTGCTATAACTATATTGTAAGAATCTTTAGCTAGATGCACTCTCAGTTGCATTTCATTCATCATCGTGACGTAATTTTCCGATTAACCCTTTACGCTTTTGTATGGCACATTTGTCATTTCGAGAGATCGTTCACAAATATCTGTTTTGACATCAAAATGGCACAAAACGACGACAATATCGCCGAATCAGAGATGTAGTATGTCCAATGGATTGTGAACTTTATAAATATGGTGTTTTTACGGGAAACGTACTGTAAACTTTATAATTGAATCCTAATTTTTTCTTAGGAAACAACTGCTATATTTGTTGCACAGACTCACCTATGAGAAAAAGGAGTAAACAATCCCAATCGTCAAAATGTGACGACTCAGATAGTGTTTTATTTATCTTTCAATGAAAAGGAATTAATATTGTGTCTAACCTAAATCTGGAAATTACTCCGAATATGTTATCATTTTTTCGAAATTTCAACATTCGCCCTGTGATAAAACACAGCAGCTTTAATCAAATGTTTCCTGCAGATTGCAATGATAACAATAAGAGATATGTATATGAAATTTTCTGGCATGAAGTACAATTAAAGAATGGCCAGATTTCCCAAAACATTTCTTTTTGTTAAAGCTGCTCTTTTTTGTCAACAGGGCGGCCCAGACTCTAAGGTAAGGAAGCCGCTACATCCCCCCATGATGTGCACCATATCAGGTATATATGCTGCAAAAATTTCTGTACGTTCTGCACCAACATCATTTGCATTTTTGTGTTTCAGCTTAATAGCTGATTAATATTTCCCGACATTTAGCTTGGGATTGTTAATTTTTTTTTCTTCTTCTTCTTCCAAATGCCAGTAAGTTATTAGGTGTAGTCTTAAGCTATCTGACTTACTTAGTCGCTAGCAGCATTTTTTTGCTCGAAGCTATGTTACCGTGGCTTTTAACTATAAAACTCACCTCTATAATGGTTAACTTTAAATAATTCCTTTGTTAACTTTCAACCTTGCATTAGATTTTAGTACCCTCTGCTTATACCTACTACCGGCTAGAATCACCAACTTATATTAGTAGTTGTGAGGGATATCAAAAAATAGACATTTTTTCGGTAATTTGCATAACCTTTGATCAGGTTTTTTTCTCAACTAATTTCGCAGTTTGTTGAGATTCTGAAACACTCTTAATGTTTTCTACATAGCAGAATTAAATTAGGGTTGCGTTGAATGGAAATTTTAGCTCAGATACTGTGCGACTGCCTAACTTTTCACTGGAGCTAATGAACTGCATATTTAGTTTCTAACTTAAAATTAGGCGTGAACGCTTATATTGTCGGTTGTATACGTTGCTCCTGAAAATCTATGTTTGGTTGAATTTGCGTGGTCACTGTAAGATACAGTGTCTCTATAGATCAGAAGCAGTCATGCTTTGTGTCTATATAGCTAAAGTCATAGAAGAAACCCTTCCTGCTGCTCTTCATTAAGAACAGGATGTTAATATGACAAATTGAAAAATTTATTTTACTTAGGCCTGAATACATTCACATTATTGACATTTTTACCGGATGTTTTGTTTCACTAAAACATATGATTTTAATCAAGTTGCATAACACTTCCTTGACTCAGTGTAGGGAATAGCTGCTGAATGTAAAACTTCTCACACTAATTTCTTGATGCTTTTCCAGTATATTGACATAAAAATTAGATCGTATCAGGGAATATTAGTACACTTCATACATTGACAGCTCTAGGACGTGTAGTTCAAAGGACTGCACTATTGCTCTCTGTTCGAAAACTGGCACCGATTGTTCATAAATCTTCAAGTTATAGAAATTTCAAGCTGGCTGTTATAAACAATAAACGCTATTAAGAATCAGGCCAAGTGATTTTCGACGGAACGGAGTGGGAGCAAAAATATTTACTCGTCCCACTGGCGTTTGCCAGCCCGCGTCATAAGCAAAGTTGTTGTTTAGCCAACAGCGAGAAAATGTGCGAAGGTTGCCTTTTGTTTCCCATGTTAATTGGGGGCGAAAACCTCGAGCGCTGTGAGGGCAGAACACCGAATTGCAGCAAAGAGGGAAACTTCCCCAAATTCTCCTTAGACGGTTAAATGCTGCACAAATCGAATCGATGTTCTCTCGATAGTTGCTCCTTTTAATCCCTGAATATGAATTTGTTGAATATTGTTTTTTAAGCCGCATCTGATCTTTCAGACGATAGATTTAATTCCGAATATTTATACACTTTACATATAATGATGTTTCAATGGGGTTTAAAAGGCAGCAATCTCTGTTGCCAGACTCACGATAATACGTGATGCGTTGTTAATTGGAAACCCTGAAAAACATAGGCAGAATAAACATGAGATAATATCAGTAAGTCGACACTGCGGTATTTTACAGCCATTCATCGAAAAACGCTTACTTAAAATATTATCATCTTTATTGTCCTCTGCAAAGGACTTGCTTCAGCTTTACTAGTGAATTCTGTGCGTGAGATGTACTTATACTTTCATAACTGCTTTTCTTTATCATTTATGTTACAGAAGAACAATTGAATTCAGAGTCTATGAACGTAATGCACTATAAATTGTTTCCCGTACTAAGAGTTTTATCTCTTTTCGTTTTATAGTACTAATGCAACGGGTTCCGTGCGAGCGAGTACCGACGAAATGTAGATAATTTTGAAATATTCGATAAAATGTCGCAGCTTCAATTAAGTGATGATGGCTATTTACCGTCATGCAGCGCTATTTCTTTCTGCATCATCTCATTGTTTTCTAAATGTTTTATAATTGGGGAAATATCAACGTATAAAGTAATATTGGATAGAACTGCGAAGTGAAACTGCGGGACGTTTCTCTTACTGACATAAGTTTAGACCCCCGAGCGAATCAAACATGATTTTCCTAGCACAAAGTTCAACTTTGCATCTTGGGTGCTGACAGTTGAGGCTTCAGTAAAACTTCTTGCCTTAAAACAATTAATTTTCACTTACGTTAAACTGGGCAACAAGCAGGAATACAAAAAAAATCAATGTGTATTTCATTGATCTAAAGTACGTATTTCACGCAGAGCGTTGTACCGTCGATGGTCCCTCCGATAAACCGAGTGATTCTCGCTACGTACGTGACAATCCATTGCCTCTTTCTCATTTGGCTCCATAACTTCCATCCGTCGTGCCAAGAACCTCGGCGCATGTAGTTTTACTCGCATATAGTTCGTCTTTCTGAGGACAAGTCCACCAATATTCGCTACGATCAGACCTCCAGTTATGGTCTCGGGACCAATGGGTATCGAGGTATGAGGCATAGCGTTGCATCTCATGTACCGCAGTGATCACTGCATGTTCGTGTCACTAGAATATCTGTCGCATGCCATTTTTGAGCCGAAACCTACAAGGCGACGCACACGAATTTCATGGCCCTAACACACGTCGGTGTCCTGTAGACGGCGGGCGGCGCGCCTTTGAAATCGCCAACAAAAGGGCGCGCTTCTTTCACGCGCTGGCAGACATTTTCTTATTCTGCAATCCAGATGATGAAATCTGCCCAAGTGGAAGGCCAAACTGGGCGTCTTCTTGGAGTTAATCTTTTATCTGAAGTTTTTATCTATGTACAGTTTAAACGAGCATTCACGCGTCATTTAAGGTCTTTTATTCACTCTTAGGACTGATTTTTTCTTATTAGCTCGTGGAACGATATGATGAAGGTGACCTTGCTTATTGCTGCGGAAACAGTATAAATGCCATTGCTAAAATAACATTACGCATTCTGTTTGCAGCTTTCAACTGCTCAAAGTTTTAATATATCGAATGCTACGTGCAGTAGACCACGATATATATACTCCGTGGTTTTATAATACACACTGTTTCACGTAAAGACATTTTTAGAATTTTTGTGTTGCATTCCGCTCGCTGTCAATCGTGCAAGTGAAGTGCTTGAACACCTACTCATTTTTGTCAACCTTTGCTTTCTTGAAGCATGACGTAGTCAGGCTTAATTGCCCAGCGCGTTAGATATTTTAGGACGTAAAGTAAAGCATAAGTGATGATACGTGGCGGGTTGCTCATGAGAAGCACCAATAACTCAGTGGCAAATTTGCGCGCATGTTATATATCGTGGGGCTGACACCAGCTCCTCACGCAACCGTGCATAAGCTCGACACATCGGCCAAAGTCTACTTAAAGACACGCCATTAGAGCCTCCGCAAAACCAACACCTCATGCATCATTCAAAGGTCTACCGACATGGAAATTGGTTCACGGCCTCCAGTAGGTGACAATCTGTTGGATTTTACCTGCGAAAACAGTCGTCCATAATAAGAGGGCAGTGCAACGCTATATTGATTGCAGTCCGCGTTAGAGTAGACCTCATTTCTTTTTGCCCAGGCTTCGTCTGATGACGAGCCTTATTGAATTCGTGAGGTTAAACTCAGGAGTTTGGATTGACGTGCAAATACACGTGTGTTGACGAAGCATATCCTTACCTGACATGGTCAAAAGTAGCCCTGATAATTTAGTGAATGGTTCCATAATTCTAGCGATTAGTGTGTACAAGACAAGTTGCTAAGGCTGTCACAGTCTTGAGCGCTCCCTGCCTGACACTTTGAGCTGAGGCTTGTCACGCGATGGCCGCTGACACACCAGCCAGCTCTGCTATTTGTACCATCCAACAGACACCGTTCTTAAAACGGGGCTGAGTGCTTGACTATCCCAGGCTGTCCATTTATTCGTAATAACAGAAATACCCTTGTCAGTTTCGCCAAAATGATGGGGACGCTTCTTTTTGGAAAGTGCTTTATTGAGAAATACCATAGCTGCGTGATTTATAAATGCTTGTTTTACGTAACGCATGCGCATGTTCAATTCTTTTTTTTTTCTGAAAACATTGTTGTCGCAGGTAAGGCAGTTCCTGCTAAGACAAGAAGATTAATATCAACTGCAGAGAACCGGTCATTAACAGTATGTAAATGCACGCAGTATCTTTAACGCTCACAGGAGCCATCTGGTGAAGTTTAAAATTGTGCCGCACCTGCAGAAATTGAAGCTTGATGCGGACTGTAGAAGGTTAAAACATGAGTCATTTTCGCTGTGACGGAAGGGGGGTTCACACGGCATATTTTTGCTCTCCATGCGAGAGCGACCGAAAGCGCTGCTGTATCCGCGCACACAGCAGCATAGTTCACAGCTCTTCTCAGTTCTGCTTCACTCCAAATTTGAAAAAATCTCCGAAACTTTTTTAATGACCCTTCTTAAACCAGCTTATGAGACGGCTATCATTGTAGTAAAACTTTTGGCAGCCGCGCAATTGTGTTTAGGATGCAACAAAACCGTCGCACACTAGCTGGGTGTAGTAGGCATAGCCAGGGGAATATCAGTTTTAACTGCCTGGTATCGCTTCTGAAAAAATAATTTCACGTATTTCTAGGTCTCGTGAATCGACCAGTAATGATCTACATTAATTATTGCCTACAGAATATAAGGCAGAGTGATTGATGTAGTCTGGCATTAGGCTATAGCAGTGTAAAATAAGAACGAACGTGTGCCGAGTAAAAGTGGCTTAACGTGGTTTGTGTGGAAAAGGATATAAAAATAAATGATTTTATAACGCTTGCAAAATCAACAAAGATTTTTTGCTATGTTACATTCATTTTACATTATATATACGTGGAGGAGAAAATTGTTATTATAGTCTGCATGTGCTTCCCTAGTTTAACAGCGTTATGTAAATTTATACATTTTGTGAAGTCCATCGTATATCTATCGCTCAAGTTATATTCGAATCATATGAGATTTTTCAGGTCGAGAACCATGATGAGTTTAGAGATCTTGACGTCTAATGCATTTGTGACTGTATGGCGATTAGTAACTTTCATTTTTGTTACACAAAAATCTTTAACACACCTGTTTAACGACAATTTAAAATGCCTTGTTTGATTTGCATGTATGCAACAATGTCCCAGGCATAGACCGCAGCAGTACTTGACTCTTAGGTCTGACGCTGGCGGCCAAAAGTCTGCAATGGAAAAATGGGATTTTCATCCCAAGATACCCAGCATTTTTCTTACGGGGAAGGCATCTTGGATGCTGCGGGGACGCACTTGGGCGCTTGCCTGCATGACCATATCTGGACATGTTCATAATAGCGCTTGAGAAAATCTCATTTTCCCGCTTTGGCCGGCAGCGTCAGAGGCCACTTTTAGACATAAAAGTCATGTACTGTTGCGGTGTATGTCCCAGTAAAAAAAAGCCTCAAGCTACCAGCATAAATTCCGGCCGCCCCAAAGGTTGTTGCACGGTAGCTTTTGGGTCGGCTAAGACTTCTGTTACGGTATACCTGGGTAGACAATAAATAACAATTTGCCTTTGCTCGGGTGACAATTGCGAAACGGAGGCACTTGCATCGCTTCCACAAGAGTGAAAGAGGCCGCATTTGGCAAACTTCCACTGCCTCTTTAAGGCCCATGCAGGTGGCTGCCCATGCAGTGGCTGCAGTTGGATCAGCTCTTATCATTAATGAACGCCTGCATATTTACATTATATCAAGTTATCCATGGAAGCGTTCGTGTTTCTATGATGATATTTGTAGACCGCTTTGCCTCTTTTGCGAAATATCTGGTTAAGGCACGCATTCAGCATCACTGATATTTTTCAACCTTTTACATTCCACATATTGATCGTTCAAGACACGAGGCATTTTGAAAGCATTTTACAGCGGATTTCACATGAGAACCAATTAGGAGGTAGGGGACATTTCACTAGATTAGTTATATAGTTCATTAATATCTAAAACTTACAGAATGTTGACGGTAGTGCAAAGCAGATTCCACGTAAAAAAATAATGACATATTAGTTTATCTTTGTACTGCAATGAAATCTAAGACACGCGACATGTTGAGAGCAGTGCAAAGTACATATTTCACTTGGGAACAAATCCAACACAGAACTAGTACGAATAAGGGCGTAAATTTCAACGCCGTCATTTTCCACGGTGAGCTAACACTAGAGTTTTGGTATTTCCTCATCTAGGTCAACCAATTTAACTCCCTGCAAAAAATTATGGACATTTTTCAATTCCTTGTCCCTCTTTTTGGGTGGACAGACAAACAAATATGCTTTCATCTTCAACGAAAATATCATCGCCTCTTTCACTTCGTTCGCGGGTGAAAATAACTTTTACCTCCACTGTATTGAAACAAATACGAAGTATTTTAAGAGCAGTATAAAGCAGGTTTCACTTGGGAACAAAGTCACCACAGTATAGTTTTTATCAGTTCTGCATTAATATAAAAAACACGCGATATGTTAAGAAAAGTAGATTTTACTTATTTCTTCTCGCTTCTTTTACAAGCAATTGCGCACCTGCAAAAGAAAAGTACACTAGAGAAAGCTCACATACAAAAGATAGCGCAGCATGGCTAGCATGCGCACCGCGGAGAAAAATTTTACGGCGTTCTGTGTCCATTACGACCCAACATTCGCCTTAGCTTATCAAGATAGCGCTAAGACAGCCAATTGAGTTTCTTATCAGCGAGATTTCAATTTTCGCGAGGCCACAGAAACAAGTGCCGACCTGTTTAAAGTTATTTCTGCTCGTACTCTCGAATTAGGCACAGTTGGGAGGCTGTGGAAGCGAAAGCCTCATCAATATTCCTATGATTAGGGCAGACCTGATAGTCCGTCCATTCCACCAGAAAATTGATCCATCTCATCCTTAGGCCTTCAAGATGAGCTCGTTGATATTCGCTTCAGTTGATGGGTTAATAAATAAGTCATTTGATGGACATGTTGATGGGAGCAATGGATGGAGGTCTGATGTAGCCGGAAGATTTTAAACTTTGCAACAGCTGAAAAATTGATGACTTTATCCTGAATTTTGTCTTCGACAATACGCGCGCGTTTCTTCCCAAAAGTGTTAATTCACATCAGATACTTTATGTACTTATAAGTGTACTCACAGTGTCTGATGGCAACTGTTATTTTAATGTTGAACTGCTCCCGTCGTGTAAATGATTCATTTAATTTAAATCAGTATCTGTAGTAATTTTTTCATGTTTCCTTTTCCTTCTTAATTGCAGTAAAATTGATTTTTAGCTACGTATATTTTCTTCTCTCAAATATATCATCTATAGTTAATACGAGCGGAGCCTGTTAACGGGATAATTTTTTATTAACATTTCAATTTTGCAGTAATTGTTTCCAAACGCTGGCAGTTGCCGGATAGATATAAATACTCGGGTTAGTTCGTTAAGGAACAGAGGATGATAATCCTGTTAGATATAATTATTATCGCTGTTATTGAAATAATACCTAATTGCTAGCTGTATGATATGGGGTGGAGACTGCAGTAATGTCGTCATTAACTAGCTCAAAAATTTTTTTTACAACCATTGCTGCTAAAAGTGCTTATATAGAATATTAGCTTGTAAATGGCATTTATTCATATTAAGCTTCTATACCATCGATAATTATTACTATACAGTATTATGATTGACAATTACCACCTGAATATTGCATGCAATTTCAGACCACTTACTTTTTTCATTAAGGTAGCATGCGCAGACACAATTTTTGCACTGACAGCATATGATCTTAATTATAACTGCACTGTTTGTAATGACATGGTTTCGCGAAAAAGTCTCGGTGCCGAATTTTTTTGGCCATTTTTGTTTAACTTCGACATGGCTTGACAAGAACAGCACTGCATTTGTTTTATGCATTTTTGATTCCCTTTAGACATACCTTAACAAAATCCTCGGGCACTTCTCATGCCCATGTTATTACTCTCAACCTCATATTAACAAAATTAGAGTACAGTTGTAGTGGCCCTGTCCTATATTTATAAACCCTCCCTATCTACTCTTTAACTGAATTTATTTTTTTTTTTGAAACATAAGGCTCAACAAAATTGCCTTACAAATTTCCATAACAATTGTAATTTGTTCTCAAGCGTAAGTTATCCCAGTATTCACGTGTGATGCTTTGCAGAGCAGAACAGCTGTTTGTTTTCGTCTGTAGGATGTGCGCACAACCCGAACTCTAACAACCTTAATTTGGGTCTAGGCCGGATGTTGCCGAGTGATCAGCAGATCGCCCAATGACGGTTTGATGAGGCATTTATTAACTCTGATCTTTGATGATAACTGCTTAAGATAACAGCTAATATTGGAACCAATTTTATTTGAGTCTTGTGAGACTTTGCTGTTCTCAATTGAGGTAAATATTTTGCAATAAAGAATTCACACGCTTGGACCAGTTTTAACTTCATGGCTGCTCAATACAAATATTTCAAGCGTTCTTATGCGCTGTTCTAATGTTTCCAGCGTCTGGGTTTGGCTCCTGGATATTTCGTCTCCTTATCACTGGGCATAACAAAACGAATTGGATATGTTTCAAAACCTGGAATATCGCAGGAGTTTTATAGTAACTTTGAACCAATGCTTTTTTTGTTTGCAAATTTCCTGCGAGAGTATGTACAAATTTCTTCGCTGCTTTCTTTTGCAGCCATTCGAGTTATCGAATTTACAGTCGGTTGCGATGGCTGTATATGTATATCGGCAATGCCTCTCACTCTGTTTACAAGAGCACGGCTCCCTGAATGTACAAAGAACTTACATGCAGACATCACAGCTTACGTAGCAGTGCAAGGAATGTAGACAGTGCATTACAGGCCACAGCTACCCTAACTCAATATTTGTTACCACAATATTTGTCATGTGATTTTAGCTGCTGAGGCCAGCAACAATGTTATTGGGGCACCAACGACTTCAAACCGCACGTCAACGTCGCTACACGCCACACCAGCGCCGCTACACGCCACACCAGCGCCGCTACACGCTACACTAGCGCCGCTACACGCCACACCAGCGCCGCTACACGCTACACTAGCGCCGCTACACGCCACACCAGCGCCGCTACACGCCACACCAGCGCCGCTACACGCCACACCAGCGCCGCTACACGCTACACTAGCGCCGCTACACGCCACACCAGCGCCGCTACGCGCCACACCAGCGCCGCTACGCGCCACACCAGCGCCGCTACACGCCACACCAGCGCCGCTAACTCAGCAAGGACGGCCCGTGTTGCCCAATAGATAAGCGCGCCACAGGAGGGCCGAGTTGTTGGTTTAACAGTCGACGGGGGGCGTTGGAATGAGAGAAGGAGTGGGGGTGGGGAGCCTCCATATCTTGGGGGTCCTGTGGGAGAGCGCAGGGTGGGTGGGAGACTTCTTGTGGCACTTGAGAAATTTCCGTGATGGCTAAAGAGCCGAAATTTTTGGGTGCTAAAGACAATATTTTACACGAAGACTGAATTTCAAAAGTTTGATCATGATTTGTGGTTATGGGCTGTGGCCTTAGGTTTGGGTTCTGTTAGGTACTACGTGATAATTGTGACTTTCTAGGGTCTCAAACGTTACTGTTGTGGTGAAGAAATGAACAATTTAAGTTAATCATTTACATACATGATAAAACGAACAGTTAACTAACTCTCGTCTTTAGTTTCACAGTTTTTTGCTTAAGTGAGAGCAAATAGGGAGTGTTATTTTTTAAGCAAGAAGAAAGATAATAGATTAAATCATCACTTTACTTTATATTAATGAAAATTTCAGGAGACTTCCGGTTACCATCTTAATTAATGTTTTAGGAACTACATATAGTTGAGATTACACATTGGTATATAAACATTGATTGATGAATGAAGAAGTAAAGAGATGCATCACTGCACAAACACTAATTGTTTAATGTTGCGTTAGATTATGGAGCTACAAGGTGATCTGTTTCTTTGAAAGGTACATTACCCACCGATACACACTACAATATGCAAATTTTAAAGTGTCACTCACGATGATTTTTACAATATCTACAGAGTCATTAGAAAGTTGACTTACTCTCTGGGCGAGTAAGATAGTAAGAACACGTTCGATTGGGGGTCTAAACCAAGTCTATGATGCTTGAATTATCCACAGCTTCAGACAGAAGCTTTGGCTCTGCAATTTTCGATCGTGCTGCAAGTGTTAGCAGCAAACCGATTATATTGAGCAAGTTGAACACTTCATTTTACGGAGCAAAATTGCGCTACTTCTCAAGGAAACCGATTAAGGGTCAGCGCATGAAACTAAAATTCAGCAAGTCGAAGGAAGCCAGAACACCTGCCTTAAATTTCGGACAAATCTAACCTCGAGAGTTTAATTTCGATTCCCAATTGAATGAACCTTTACTATACTAAATAAATCGGGCAGAGTTATGCTGCGATAAGCATTTTCCAGCCTTTATCGAGCTGCGTGAACATGCACGTTGCAAAAACCCCTGTTGTAAGTATGGAACCAATGACAACATGTTAATGAAGCTGCACTTCAGCCACAACTAGCGTAATAAAATAAAACTGGGCTACATGATGACAGGTTAATGGCGTGGCTCAAACCAGTTACTTTACTGAACATAGAATTGCCTGATAATGATACGCTGATAAGCTCGTGCTTAAAGGAAATGATATACGATAGAAAGGAGCGCTTATCAAATTAGCCATTATGACGTTTTTACCTCTATCTCAATTTGGCATGGATGTCTTGTGCCTGGTAATATTCGATATTTTCAGTTCCTTCGCATAGTGTAAACCGGGCTGTAATGATGCTTATGGTCTAATTACCATATGGATTAAAAGTTAAATAAATGCAGAAATATATTGTCAAATACATTTGAAAATTTGATACTTAGAAACATCAATATTTTAATTTCTAGCTCCACAGTTAGCACACTTAGATTGCAACGTGCACAAACGTAAGACTAAATGTTTTATCCAGATAACAAAATTTACTATGATTCACCGTACTTGATACAAGACGAGTCTCTGTAAGTGTATGATATCGAAACTACCTTCCGCCACAGATGCAGAAATTCAAGAGCACGGCAGGTGACTAAGAAGAAATAGTGGAGTTTTCAAACGATAGTATCATTATCTCCGCGAAGGAGGTTATATGATTTTGTTTGTTTGCTTGTCTGTCGCCATGATAACTGAAACAATTAAGAACGGATCATCATGAAATTTGCATAACTTGTTGGAAATGTTACAAAGAGTAACTGACAAAATCTTTAGTCTGATCTATCTGTACGTTTGTATGTTTGTCTCTATGTTTGATTTTATATTTGTCAGTAAAATAACCCACAGATTTTAAAATGAGTCCTCTTGAAGTTCCTGGAATAGAAATGTTGCAAGGCACAAATGACCAACTATTGGTGAGCGTTTCGTCCGTTTGTGCGCTTGACTATCTGCTTCTCTTTGTGTTTGTCAAAATATAACTAAAAAAGTTCCATACAGATCTTCAAGAAATTGCAACAACTGTCAAAAATGTCAAGGGGCGCAAATGACAAAATTTTGGTAATGATAAAAAATCCCGGCTTCAGGATCAATTTTGAATTTTTCATTAACAATACCCTGCTTGGAGGAGGTATGCCTTTTCAGAGCGCTTTTCTAGTTGCTGATATGTTTCCGGCTTTGCTTCAATGGTGGCAACTTTTGATCATGGACGCAGAGAATAGAATATTGCCAGAGATCGGCGATCTTAATTTGCAGTTAAGCCAGTCCGTCGCATTTTGCAATGTACCTTGGCAGTCAACCCTGAAGGCTCGTACTTTCTATTCACTCCTCGTATTGTAAAAGCTTGCTGCAGGTTTTGCTACTTTCAACAAAAACATTTTTGAGAATGCTCTGTAGTTCTAACGACAGGCTCTTGCACACAATTCCAAAAATGGGCATGAGCGAGAAATTTTATCTCAATGTTTCATCCCATTTCTTCCTCTGAAAAAAATGACGCATTATTTTTCTCGTACTACAAGACTAGCAACAAACCTTGCACTTTCCTAAGTCCTACTTTACCGAGCCCAAGCATTCTGCTTAATAAATTCCAAGACTTCACTACTGCTGCAAAATTGCGTTTGAGGTTTGCCGCACCGATCAAACTACGTGGCAGCTCCGACTAATCAACTATGGAGGGTTAACAACGTTCTCAGGGGCTTGAGGGATGCATAACCCCGGGGGGTAACCCCAGGGAGCAGCGGATGGCTTTGTGCGGGTGTAACGCCTATTGTGGAGGTGAGCATCGAGGTACCTTCAATAGGTCCGCCGCCGTCGCCTCCCCAGTTCTAGCATCTTGTCTTTTTTTCCACTTATATCAATATTTTCGACAATTTAGGATACGACTTTGATTAGCTCCAATTTAAAAAATTCTGTTGTTTTCCCACCGGCATGACAATAATTTTAGCTTAAATACATAGCGTGCAATCAAAGTAATGTTGTTCCTTTCTCCCTCCATATCGATTTTTATATTTACGAGGCAAGATTTCAAGCGGGGGGAGGGGAGGGAGAGTTGCGCAAGAGTCAAAAGTGGGAAAACTCACGCAAGCGCTGAGAAAAATCTGGGCAACATTTCTGATACCCTTCTATCATGAGAGAATTTAGTCTGATCGATGGCCAAACATTGGGAGTTCCATTGAGAAGACCGTTATTGTCATAGTTATAAACTCATCACCAAGACAATAGGTACTAAAAATAAATATACCCATTCACTTCCCAATTATACTAGCTAGAAGTCTGCGATAAAGTATTTCAGGAATAATAAACTCGAGCAACAGCATGAGTAAATACGATCACTGTGATTCTACGGACTTTTGCTTACAAAATTCCCGGTAAAATGCGCAATGCTCAATCTACAAATTGTGCGCAAATGCGTGAGTCTGCTTGTTTTCTGACGTTTCGCTGGTCAAAATTTCGTGCTATTTTTTCTTTTGTGTGTATTAATAAAGTTTATTATTATTATTATTATTAAAACACCAACTCACTCATTTAACATCCCGTGAACACGTTTTGAGTTTCCTCAACTTTTGCTTATCAAGATTTACTTATTTATTCAATTAGAGTGCCTTGCACAGTCGAGCCTTACATTTTATGAGCTGAGATTTTTTATAGATTTTGCGACGTGCCTTGTGAAAACAATATATTTAATGAGTACCACTGTGTAGTAGATGTGACTATGTGTGAAACATAAACCGTGATGCAGTTTTATTGTTTTGTAGATTTAAAATTTAAAATTAATTTGTTACAAGCGCATGGCATGAATAGAACCGGCGTTGGACCAATTAATTTATAGGTGCGGTGGGTGTATATGGGGGCTGGGATCGTCGCATGAAAGAAAATTTCATAACCTGAATCCTATACACCATGTCCTAACTACACTCTTGAAGCCATGTGATAATCACAGAACATTACCATCGGTGTGTCCCAAACGCAAGAATTAGAAGCAAAGGATAAAGCGTTAATTGTACCGTATTTGGGAGGCCAGTCGCCGTCCCATGTCGCTCCCATGGCAGTCCCTGTGAGCCACCGGCTGCTCAGAAGTTCTCTGTATACACAGGAAGCTTGTAAGGGAGTTAAAGCTCCTCCTTATTTAGCCGGAGTCAATATTGGCGATGTAGTATCGAGTGACATCGGAACACTGCTCTTCTCCTGTGCCCTGATGGGGCGCTAAGAAATTAGCCTTATGGTCTAAATGAGACCTTCTCTGTACGCTTCGGCAGCTCGTGCTTCTTGTATTACGGTCTTAATTGGTCGACAGTAGAAATATTAGAGTTTAATTAAACTTCCACTCTCGTTGCTTCCCTCATTAGTGGCTTTTCTTCTTCTTTTCTTGCGCATCATATATGAGAGACTGAGAGGAATTGTGTGTATACGGCAGGTAGCTACATTAGAAAATAAACTCTAGATTTTCTCGAGCGATGAACCACTGTAATTTTAATTTTTTCAACGTTCTTCACGTAGTCGTGTTCAACCGTCCTCGTTATGGCATGCCTCTGCTTTGAGGACAATAAACTGTATGATATAAGACAGTCAACGGTCATCCGTCCAGCGGTCTCTTGCTGTAAGAGCGTTCCACTTCAGAGCAAATCGCTATGCATAATTGTATTGCACGAATTGATGTATATTTGATTTAATTCGTGGGACGAATAATATTCTCCATTGACATTGACTGATCACTGTCACTTTCGCTTGAATTAAGTATATATTGCACGAGATTATCCAAAGAATGTGTCCTTCATCTGTCGCACGTTGGGCTATTTATGCATTTGGAAAAATTTGAAGCCTCCGTGTATGTAATTAACAATTTTCCGTCCGCATTTAAACTAAATATCAGTTAACGGAGGAAACGCATTTCGTAAATGGGACCGAATTGTCGTTGTGGACCGTGAAAAGCTAATATATGTTTATCAGCTATTCAGTGAGTATAGGGTAGGCAATTGGCAAGTGCCAGACTAGTATATGTTTCATAAGGAATGGAGATCTGCACCTAGCTTGCATTGCAAGACCGAACTATGTTGTGCGACAGTAATTTGCCCTTTGTGCCTCTTAACTTATAACTGCAGTTATCCAAGAACTCAATGCTAATATGTAGGTATAAAGGGGACATTGTTGATGTATTAATGTTGTTATACAATATCAACAACTGTCTTTGGTGTAGTCACACTCAACAGGAATTGAATTTATCATGCCGTATAGTTTATTCGTTTTACTGTAGGAATTATTTACTACCGTAGTTCCCAAATTCCATTGCCACTTTTTAAATAACTGAAGTACAGATGAGCATAAAATTTTACTTCTGGATCAACTATATAGTATGTTCGTTTAATTGTCATTGAATGTATGGGCGGCTACGATTTCTATCCAACAAATACTTTTGTTGACTTTCTGAAGACGGTTATGTATTGTCTACAACAAAGAAGGACATATTGCGTTTGTGTTCCTGAGGATGGTCATTAGTGTAGTCTACAAAAAACACCTGCTTTTATCATCGTTCCAACGAAGTTCATTCACATCTTGAAAAAAACAAATGCTATTTTCACCGTCGTTCTGAACAAATGCAGTATCTTTCGCTGGGGTGAGTGGCATGCGATACCGTCATCGTTCTTTCTTGGCTCACGCGCATTAATTAAATAACTGGTGACAAGGTGCGACCTCCTATCGTACTAAACGCTCCAACTCTACGTGTTCCAAGACCATTACTTCAAACGTTACTGCTGCTGCTCACGTCTGCGACAAAGGTCAAGATAAAGACCGTCGTTCATTAATCTAAGACATAGCAAAGACCGCAAGTGTGCCGCAGTATTGGGATGATACGCTAACTTTGTTTTCGTCAAGTGCACGATAAAGACGGGCGGCGTGGCAGGATACTCTGCCTACGAAAGTGGAATGTCGGTCGGTGTTCCATGCTACGTGCTGATTGCGTGGTGCTCTACAGGGCTCAATTTGAGACCGTACCAATAGTAGTCGTTTGAAATCAATGTCCAAATCACGACGCGCAAGTGGGGACGTCTAGGTTCAGGACTGAAGTTGCGGATAATTTGGGCTCAGCGGATTATCTCGAATGAATTAAGTGAGCGAATCGAACACGCTCTACTGTATCCGGCCGTCAAAAATGACGGCAGATTTCATGGCACTGTCAGTAACAGTTTTACGTTCAGTTTAAGTCTATTTTTTCTCGGGCAGCAGATTTTTAAAAATATTTGCAACAAATAAATCATTTTTCGTTTTTATTTCGTTGTGCACAAAACGCTTTCAACTACTTTTTTCATTTGCAAACCCTTGAATACGTTTCATTTCCGTTTTACCGAATGAAAGACGTTGATAACATTTACATAATATCAAAGCTCTCTTCATTATGTTCTTGGAAAAGCAAATTCAAGCAAAGGCATGGTGCAAGGCTTTATAATTAATAACATTTGAAGCTTTCGACCAGCTCGATCTGTCGGGTAAATGAATGTGAAGATACAAGTACCCGGCTGTTTAAGAATATTTTGGGCTCAGTGAAAAGCTCTTAGGTTAAATACAGAACCAAGTACATTATACAGCTCTAGAGCAAAGTTTCGTCCTTGTAGTCTCAGGCAAATAATTAAACACAAGTTGTCAAGTGTCCGGCTGTAGGAAAACATATCGTACAAATTAGTTGGTTTTGGAAAAAATGGGGACTGTAAATCAAGCGTCGAGCTGTCTAAGAAGCTGCATAATTGCAGCTGAATACGAATGGAAATAAATGCGCTGTATAAGAATACTCATTATTTCAGATATTAGAATAGATAAGAATAGATAGCTGGCAAGAGACTGACCAACAGGCCCTTTCCCAGAGAGCAGCCGGGACGGACTTACGGTCCGGCCCTCTATATGAGCTATTTATTACTATTAAAACTTTACGCCCGGACACCCACGGACAGGTATAGCATGACCCAAATATGAAGCACTTTGCAACACCGGAAAGCCCGAAGCGCTGCTAAAGGAAATCCGACACAAAGTCATTAACAGCTGACTTAAACGTCTGTAGCCAACACGATCGAAAGCCGATGCCGGCAATGAGTTCCAAACCCCTATACAGGCCAGGGTATGAAGCACCGGCTGAGCTGATTAGTTCGGCATCTAACATTCTCCAACGTGAAAGAGTGCGCATCGACTGCAGCACATGTAATTCTCCTTGAGACTTTGAGGGCAGGAACAGGCGACTGCAACCAATGCCTCTCATTATTGTATACCTTATAAAACATACAGAGTTCGGCCACTCCTCTCCTGTGGGACAGGTTCACCAGGTCATCGCCCGCGCACAGCCTGCTGGCCGAACTAACAAGTCGGTCCAAAAGGTGTAAGTGACTGTCAGCAGCTGAAGCCCAGACCGGTGAGCAATACTCCACCACAGGCAGCAGAAAAGTATAAAAGCATCTGCGGACAACCTCACTATCACCAAACACAGAATTCACCTTACACAGGAGCCCAATCTTACTGGAAGCACGTGACACCAGTCGCCTAATATGTCGTTAAAAAGTAAGCTTCTCATCAAAGACAACACCAAGAATCTCCAAGGAGTTAGACTCCTGAAGTAGAGTGTCGTCTATCTCCAGATGTGGATGCTGCGGTAAAAGTGTCCAAGACCGACTGATAATCATCGACTTGGTCTTACTGTCATTCAGCTTCATACTCCAAGACGAGCACTATGCACTCATTCGTGATAAATCCCTATTCAGAGACTGGACGACAGCATCACGTATGCGGAGAGCAGGTATCACTGCTATCAAAGTAGAATCGTCGGCCTAGTTAATCATCGTATTTCCAGCGAAGAGAACATGTCAGTAGTATACAGAACGAACAGCAGTGGGCCAAGCACGCTACCCTGCATGGGGGACGCCAGACTCCACATCAACTGGAGCGCTCAAAATGCCGTCAACAGGCACACACCAAACGACTCAAGCTTGTATAATTGACTCCTGTGGTTAACCCTGTCAAATGCCGCGCTAGAGTCCAACTGTACAAGGCGTGCCTCAGACCGACTATCCAGCGCAGACTGTAAATGGTGTGACACTGACAACAATGCGTCACAACATCCCATACCAGTTCTGTACGCAAATTGACCAGCAGGGTGCAAACCCATACCCTCAGCAAAACGACCAAGCTTACAAGCGACCGATTTCTCGAACACCTTTGACAAAATATGTGTCAGCGTTATGGGCCGGTAGTTGGTGACATATGAGGCGACACCCCATTAATTCAGAATCATGGAGACTTTTGGGGAGAAAAAAAAAAAGAAAAAAATGATAGTCAGTCAAGGAGAAAATCGCGCAAGCAAAATTAAATGCTGCAGATCCCGGGGTCTAGGCCGGAGACGTTAAGTTAGTCGTGGCCTGAAATATGGAATACGGTGGCTTAGCAGCTTTGGCTGTTAGGAGTTTGTTACTCCTGACGACCAAAGCCTCAAAGGCTCCGTAATGGCAGCTGTCTGGTAAACAAATGTGAAGAAAATACATCAGGTTTTTGTCAAAATATTCAAGATATTTTATAACCAGCCCAGCAAATGTATGTCGTGTAAGAGCACCTCCTCCGTAGGAATAAATTTCGAACATGCATAAGCTGCTTCATCGAGGTACTCACTCCGTGCAGTCCTCGAGGGATTGTCGGCTGAGTGGCCTATGCGATGAGGCCTTTCCTTTCCAAATACGCGCTTGATCGTTTGCCGTTCCATCGACCGGCCTTCAGTTAACAGACTTCAAGTGTCACCATCTGTATCGGCAGCTGCCTTTGCTTTTATGATATCAGGTTACTGCGGCTACGCCGTGGCTTATAGCATATAAGCTGCGTCACTGCATATGTGAGTCCTTGCTGATTAGTGTAGGGTTGTGTTCATGCATGCCACACTTGCTGTAAGATTCTTGCCGATATTATCGATGAAAAATAGCACACCAGCTTTGCAGCGTCAGGGTTTTTTGCCGTAGTTATTTCAAAATAGAGTTAACGGAACGAGGGCTAGAATAAGTTAGAGAGGAAATAGCGGGGAGTACCTAATGCAAGAAAAAAATCTTTGACGTAGTGATATTTCGGGTTGCATTGTTTTGATACGAACCGGATATTTTCATGCCAAGGGCTGATTTTCTTACTAGTTGAGCACTCGCTTCGCTGCTGCTTGCTTACATCCGTGCATGTCTGAAGGCTACGGTTTCTCGCCTTAACCATTTACCGCCCAGACGGACCATCTGGCCAGGTTTTCAGTTGTGTTATTCCTACAATCGTTATGATCAATGTGAATCCTATTCTGAGGCTTTATAACGTTAACAACATTCAGTGTATATAAGAAAGTCTCGTTTTCTTCAGGGTAAACATTCCCGTGACTTGAGCAACATTCTACTATTGTAACTCTTGTATGTAAGTATACGCGTTTATGACAAATGTGCAATGGAGTTCGGGACGAGGTTAGAGGACCAAACAAAACGCCGGTCTCTGTGTAGAAATTGCGTTGCTGCAAACTCTGTTTATAAGTATGCTGGTAAATTTTAGTAAGCACCCAGCTACGGCTCAAACAGGTATGTCAAATTTACTTTACTTATTTCTGTATTTTTTGTACAAAACAGTACCGAGTGTCTGCCGATTAAACAAAAACGAGGCAAGCAGCAGAAATTCGCGGAACTGCAGTGCAACGGTATTGTGGTTTTTATCAGTCGGACTAAAGATTAATTTCTCTATTTCTATTTTATAATAATAAACATTGTTGTGTTGCTAAGGTGTTGTCGGAAGACCACAATAACTAATTCTATGATGGAGGGCTCAACCGACGGTCATGTGAACGTGTTCTCCGAACTCATCGTTCGTATGTTATAGATTATCATTATATAAGTGCACTTGTATATCTACCAAAAGATCGTGTAAAAATGTTTATCGCTAAGTCAGTTGAGTAACTAATTAAGTTGCGTGTACAATGAACGTTCGGATATATCTTTAAATGTAGAGTAATTTCGAATCAAGAAGGCTGAAAATTTATCTGCAGTTAGAACAGACACAGGAACGTAGCGGGACGCTAAGCTACGAAAACGCTGTTATTAGACCGACGTGTGAGCTCGCCTTATATACAAAGTTTTTTTTAAGACGTTTTAAACAGCGCTGTTCTTATGAGGAAACAAAGTTTTATTCGGCCCTTATGGGAGTTGACCCATAAACCCTTTTCTATGCCAGAGGTCATATACGGTTCTTTCCATAATGTTATGTCCACGAAGGCGTATTTCCGCTGCTCGCTAAAGAGGTATCGCATACAGTCCAGTCTTCTGGGCACTTTTAATAGCACTATTCTTGCAATAAACAAAGATATTAGCGCGAGTTTTAAGCATGTGAGAACAATCCCTGCAGGGGCGCAGGCTGTCGTCGGTGGGCTCCAGCTCTGCCCGCCGATTAGCCCGCTGCTGCCCGGCGTTTGTCGGTTTAGGTTTAGCGCGTCTAAAGCAAACACGCGAGCACGTGGGGAGGCTTTCAAGTGGACAGGATTTGGGCGGACGATAACGACTTTATTAGCATTTCAGAGAACATTTCCACGACCGCTCAATGACTCGACGGAAAGTGAGAGGCTTCCTCTCCAGCTGCTCATTTCTCAGTGACAGTTTTTTTCAGAAAGCGGTCACGACGGTGGCCGCACACGGGCCAGTCAATCGTTTCATCCCAAACTGTATATTTGAACAATGTGCTTTCGTTATACCGACACGGCACAGAACGAACGCTGCATTATTTCGTAATGCTGCTGCGGCACAAGTTTGGTCTCTAGATCGGTTCATTAGCAGCACCGCATGATGTATACTTCAAACATGGGCTCTAAGATTATGCAACAGTTTGACTTCTCAAAATATGCCCTGCTTCTCGATAACTTTTTCTTGATACCCAGATGTATGCCTTCATTCAAGAGCCTCCATTCAGTGATTAGTATTCAACTTCTATCGTAATTAATCGCTAAATATTTAATTTAATTTCACTTAGTCCGTATTCCATATGAACCCATAAGCGTTAGATTACATTATTAAGAGAACAGTGCGTAAAAACAAGGTATTTACCTTTTTTTGGCTGTCCTAATTCTTTCACTTAATTCAGTAAATTTATTTTTCAATACACATTGTAATTCATTCGCTCTACTTCCCAAAGCAAGATGTTGTAGAAAAGTGATGCTTTTGTAGACGATTTCAGATCATGTTTTATTCAAACTATGCTTGCCTTCCTCACAATTTGATTTGAATTAGCTGGAATATATATGTATGATACTATCATGTGTGCGTTATGCTCTGTATCTGTCCGTGGCACCCTGAACTTTCTTATAGCTCTTTTATCGGTGTTGTGACTAGTGTTTCTCGGTACTTTGTATTCACTCACACTCACCTTGTTCTCAATTACACTAATGACTCATAAATGGCACATAAATGGCACTGTAGCGAGTCCGGCCGCGGTGCCACAGAAGCGCTGTGTGTTGCATGCTTTCTCCTCCAATTTAGACCGCTTTGCCTATACCTCAGTCGATGGTTAGAGTAAGTAATTACTGGTATTAAAGAGCAAAAGTGTCGCTTGTCGGCCATGTAGGCAGTGAACATGAATGGTCGATCGTGAAAAACCTACAGAGGAGTGTGCGCTCTCACGCACGTCTGTCACGGAACCGGTCTTCGATCGAAGGTTCATCTGTTCCAAGGAGTATGTGTAGAGCGAGCTAACGCAACGCCTTGCTGCACTAAAGATAGCAATGATAGCATGTTAAGAGTAGCCACTTTACGACATGGAATAGAGGTTAACGCTCTAAACCTGCTCATTCTTCACTAGTCAACTCTTTTTTTTAAAGAGTTCTTAGAACCTTTATTAATTCATGACAATTTTTTCTTGTGACGGTTGAATTTTAAATAATGTACAATTGCCTCATCGTGAAAGAGAGATACAAATTTATATTTCTTCCGAGTCAAAATTAGTAAGCGTACGAAAATTGACGTAATTTTCTGCGAGTAAACATTGTCATTGGGAAGTAACTCATCAGGGGTTGTTGAAGCTGGCTGCAGTCAGCTACTCCGCAATGCACTTCAGTGGTATTTCTTGAACTACAAAAAACGTGCTGTGTTGAATTACTACATTTGGACCAAAGGAATTATTAATATTACCGTGCATGCATGCACTGTATTTTATATTTTGCCTATTTTATCTTAACGAGCAATATTACTCAATGCTTTATGAAATCAATATCCGTCTTGGCAATATACATACACGCTGTTCATCCAGTGTAGTTCATGCAGTGACTTCTTAATTTTGCTATATGTTTAACGTACGACTAATTAGTCAATATTATTTTTGCCGAAGCAGTTTACTATTTCTACCTATCTGATAGTGCTATATTGAGTTAAGAAACTGATGCGGTAGTGCACGAGTACTGTACAGGATAATATCAGCAACAAAATTTCCGAAATGCAAGTTTATACTCAAGTTTTGATCTTATAAATCTTCTGGCACTGTAAAGAGATAAGTTACATATCTACGCTGGCAAAAGCTTGCGATATTCGAGGAAATGCTCAGTAAAATCTACAGTTTAATGGGGAAAAATTAGCACAACATAAGGATACTGAGGGAAGTATATTCCTGTCATACTTTATAATAATGCCCATTTTGTTGTTACTTGGTCTCTCCATGTCAATATGAAGCATTAAATAGGAAGAATGAATTTGCCCAACAGCAGAGGGGCAGTTATACTGTACAATTTTTTTTTTATCTAAGCAGTTAAAGACGTATGAAATACCGTTAGCGGTAGCTTAGATACTGAATTTCACTTCCTTCCCCAATCCTAAGCGAAGTTTTTTTTTTCTGACTTCTTGAAGTAAATTGATCCGAAGCTTAAAGAAAGAAAAGGCAAACAAATTCTTCTGAAGAAAGCCACGATGAAAAGTGAAGAAAACAGAATTTCGGTAATTTTTTTTTTTGCAGTTATTAAATGACGCCGCAGGCCACTGTTTATTTTTACTTATCAACAACTCAAGTAAAGTTAAATTGTAACTCTACAACTGAGGATCAAAGGAAGATAAGAATGAAAGACCAATGCATATACTATATCGATGCATACAGAAAATCAAAAATTAATTATTTTCATTCATATATCACATACATAAATTACATTAATTTATTCGTCTATTGCATGTATTTATTGTCATAAATTCCATGTGTATCAAAAAGAAAGAGGTATTGAATTATAAATCTATATAAAATTTCTATCGAGTTCATCTCGTTAGAGCTGGACGTCAAAAATTAAAATTTCGTAGCTAAAACGTTACAAACTCGTGCGGTACGAGGGACTGGGTTCATGTTGTGCAGTGTATCGTAGCTCCACCTGAAACACGGTAGCATTCATCGCTTACATTTTCACTGTACCGTTTCAATAAAAGTGGTTCTGGGTACAACAGAATATTGGCCACAACTGCGAACTATAAGCAAGTACAGATGTATAAATTCTTTGTCATACTGGGCGGCTGAGTGCATTATTAGATACAATATGTAGATTAGTAGATGCAAAATGTAGATGTAATATTGCTGTGTTGCAATTTCTAAAAAAGTAGTTAGCAAAAAAGTAAGATATTGCGCCAGCTAAGCTTCAATGTTGCGTTGAGCGTTTTCATCGCTCAAGAGCTACATTAAATTCATAGACGTGCAAAGAGGGCAGTGATATTGCATACCGAACGGGAGTATAGCAAGTTTTCGATAAGTCAACTGTTGTGTTATATTTTCTAATGGAGCGGTTAACCAGTATGATGAACTTGACGCCATCTTGCCTTAATACCTGCCTTTGGATCAATTGTGATGAGGGAGGAGCAAGGTTGCAACCATAAAGGAACTACGCAGTAAGCACCGATGGTTAGGAGCCTGTTGAGGCCAGGCTGGACAATTCTTTTGAGATCTCACCAGCTCTATATTAGGCTTAAAAAAACGATCAGCTTAGGAGTATTGGGATAGCATGCTGAAGGAAACTATTTCAGGTTTTCAGCGAATCAAATGCTACGTTAGATTTCTGAAAGAACAGTAACGCAAAGAGCTTGAATATAATCCAGGTAGTTTAGCCGGCACGCATGAAGCGCCCGTATCAGCGATAAGTCAAGTTTGGGCATGCGGCCCCATGGTGCCGCAAAGACCTGTTTGCTGAAGACCCACGCAAGACGGCGGCAGCGGTTGTCTGCCCTGCAGAAATATCCTCCGTCACCGGTCCTTAAAAATGGAGCTAAGTGGACATGAAGACTCCAGTGAGTGGGAGTGTGGATGCGTGGAGTTTGCTTTGGACGTGGAGTGAGCTTGCCGGGCGACACTTTTTGTCTCACGAGAGGCTTATTGCTACCGGCTGAAAAATTCCTCGGAATGTTGTCGCAAATCCGCATTGAAGGAACCCGAAGGGTTTGCCGCGCTTGATGCTTTTTTATTATTTCATTTGGACTCAACCAGAGTTTTTATGTGTGGGAGGAACGCGCCACAGACCTGCCCGCACACAAGTTGAATTGTCTGTGTGCTTAAGGGGTTCCGTAAACCCATGCACAGGAGCAGCTTAATTGGTAATAATGTACAATAATTTTCCTCTCCATAAGATACTAAGTGGTTAGTTAACTTTTGGTGAGTGAACTACAATTTCGCACATGTACGTTGGAATTGTCGCCTAGTAAATATGTCACCGAAATTAAATTTAGCTTTGGGAGAATATGCTTAAAATGATACCATGAACTGGAAAACTTGGTGTATTTGTTATAAAGTTATAAACCTCCAGGACTGGATAAAACTTACATTGTTTATATTTCTCCAGTAACAGTTGAGCATGTTGTTAAACTGGATGAATGAGTGTGGTTTGTATTTGTTCTCTTAGAAGTGCTCCAAGGTGCAGCTAAAACCTCCCAGTGTTACCTATGAAGATTTAACGGAGGTTACACTCTCTGAGAGGAACTTCGACAGTTATTATAAATATATATTGGCAGCTGTGTGCTACATATTTCAGCACGGACAGAAACTGATCTTTCCACCTATTATATGTTGTGCTAGTCGTACTCAACAGGGAATATTTAGCATATATTAAGTACGAAAGCACCATGTGCACACTGTGTTACTGGAGCAGCTGCATGTAGGCGGTGCACCAAACTCGAAATGCGTTGGAGATGAAAAATTAGAGCAGTTATAGTAAAAGCTACAATACTCGTATAAAGGGTGATCGCTGTGTATAGCTTCTTAGCTTATTGCACCCTGCATTCACTCTCTTTACCCAAGCTATAGGCCTAATTACGCAATCTGCTATAGGCTTGCAGGTAAAGAAATGCAAAGTTTTTGAACTGCTGCTGCTGCAACTGCGCAGTCCGCCAAATGGCGACTGATTACTTCCAAGATCTTCATTATCTCATTTTGTTAGACTCAAACGCCCTCCTTGTCAATAAGCAGACAAATGATGACTCTTTTTGGGCGCGAAACGACATGCAGCAGCCGACGCACCGCCACTTGCCAGCCATTTTATCGTCAGCTTTGCGATTGACGGATGGTCCCGCGGTGCGTTTCGATGTGAGCTCATGTGTGTAATTAGGGAGTCATTTATCCACATTACAACGAGGAGTTAGAGTGTAGTTTGAGGCCAACCTGAACCTCCCAGTGTCGGCCATTAAAGGTCATGTTCATAAGCAACGTTATGAGCGGGCACAGCAATTGGACCGATGATGTATCACTGCGAGGCGCCCTTTCATCACTTCACAGCTGATCTACTGCATTGCTGATCTCATGCGCGCCCACTGATCACCTCACGACTGATCGCTTTAGCTCTGCCGCATCACCTAAAATCATTTCTCTATTTGTGAAATTCTTTTCTTTTTTTCAAATTCAATCATCGCCTGGAGTGAAAATATTTTTTTTTACCTTCTTCAGTAGTCGAACGCGTTCTAACAGCTAATGGCATAATTTTTTATGAATTATCGTTTGCCGTCTGTAGTATGAGTTGTATAATACGTCCAATATCAGTTTTTTTTGTACGAACCATTCAAGTGCTGCTAAATTCAATCATACTTACATGCAGCTATTCACATTCCAAGTTTTTCCGAGCACAAACTATCATAGTGGAGCTACCTACTATGAGAATATTAATATCAATAGCTGCGCACTGCATATCAGCTACCATCCTCTCGATCTTGATTACTTTTGTCGTTTAGCTGTTGATTTTTTAAAAATGAACATCTCGTTCCTGAATCTTAGCCCTGGCGGATACACTTTGATGCTATATACGTCACTTAGTACGCACTGAGAAATTTCCAGCTAATATCAAAGAAGATTTTAATTTGGATTAAGTATAGTATGCATAATTATAAAACTTTTAGCAATGAAAATCAAATTATTTGTGGTAGAGATAGTGCAATAATAAGAGGTTTCTCTATGCGTAGTGTATATGGAATGAAATACAGGCATATACTATCCTCCTTTGTCTTCACAACCATAAGTGTGTGTGGAGCATTCTGGTTTGCTAATTATAGATATCTTTCTTCATTGATCTATCTATTCACTTATTTTCGTTTGTATATTTTCTCTATGCCTTGCACTCGTACAGTATATGTGTTAACAAATAAGACAGACTACAGTGCAGTGGAGGCGTGGTTATTCTCAAGAAACAGGCTGATTGGTGCAATTTTAAATGAACGTCCCATGACGTGCATGATGACGAAATGAAAAATATGTCAGTACTGGCTTAAGTCCAAAAAAATATCACATTCTGGCATATCAATGTTCTGTGTATTTATTTTGGCTGATACTCGTTTTTCTGAACTCTCTTCCAGCATCTAAGTCGCTGATATGACCTTTCCCTACTGTGCCCGGGCGCGCTATCGTCGTTCCTGACGGATTTGTGAGCGTGTTTGTGTACGCAGATCGTGTGAGCGGCGTTCAAGTTGGTGCGCGGCGCTGCTCGCTGTATCACTGATTAAGTTAGGTGAAGTTAGGTAAGGTAAGGTTAGGTAACGTTAGGTAAGGTTAGCTAAGGTTAGGAAGATTAGGTTGGGTTAGGTAAGGTTAGGTTAGGTTAGAAGGTTAGGTTAGGCTAGGTAATGTTTATTTTAGTGATGGCGCGCGCAGCAAAGCTTACTTGGACGCGCAATCGCCGTGGACGACGATAGTGCTGCCCGGGCGCCTACAGTATCATGGATACAGCGTTTATTCAATATTCGGAGCATGAAGAGCACAACCGACACACACGACATTAGCAATAAATAACGCAAATCGTGCCCAGCTGAATAATAGTAGTTTGATTTTTCATACCATATGAGACATTAGCTTTAAGCCACAGCAGCAAAAGGGCGTTAGCAGGCACCTGCAGAAAGTACAGCTTTTTCTAGTGCTCTTCGGTTCTTATCCTACAAAGCCCCAGGGTTTGCTACGTGCAGCACTCGTTAAGAAGTCCATTGCTATTGCTCCAATAAACGTGGTTGACGGCATCACTTCGCTCGCTTAATGATCTGCTTCCTGTGTCTCCTGGAGCTGCGATTGTTTTTCGATGGCAGCTTTTGGAGTCTCGAGGACATCAATCGACGTAGCAATTGTCACTCCTTGCAAACGATTGGAAACGACGGAAGTGAATGAGTTGTACCCATCACTTGTGAAACAATTGGCCTGAATGGCTTAGTGACACCAGTGAACAGCGTCTTCGCATAATATGAGGTCGGCACGCAACCGCTAGAATGGCGTTAATGACAGAGTGGCGGTATGGAGCCAAAGGTTGCTGCTGGAGACGATCGCGTCATCAGCACGAAATAGTTAACATTTTGTCAAAGCGCTAAAAGTTAAGAGTGTGAGGAGAAGCATGTTGGTCTTAATGTGAGTTCAGTTCCCACTTTTTTGTTAAACAGAATCCACTGAGAAATTCTGTTCCTTCATTGCTGGGTCTTTCCATATAGTACTTCTAATGCTGCCAACTCACGCCATATATCACATCCAGCCAAGTTCTCATTATTAACGCTAGCAAAGTTTTGTTGCAAGCAGGTGACCCTATCATTCTTTTAATTAGGCGTTATACCGGCTAGTATTTTACAGCTCATGCGTTGCTTCTGGATAACGACGTTGTATCAATCTCAGCTGCCATGGTCCGAGGGCCGAGTCATACATGTAGCACCCCAATAACTAGCATACTTGTATGCGTTAGCCATGCACGGTTCTCTACAGCCATGCACTCTCTCCAAGAGCGACGGCGTCTGCAATTTAGACTTTCGAGACTTTAATTTGGTGCCGTGTTTTCTAAGCTCGTGATGTCCTCTTATCGATCTCTTTAGAATAAACTTTGCATTTTGATCAGCCGCAAACGACTGCCGTGGCCATGAATACACACGAGCTTCTGTGTACACCCACTTCTTTTGAACTTTGCTTGAACCAGGAAGCCTTCGAAACTTACTGCTCTCTTTGTTATACACTCTGCGTATTCTATTTTCTAGTACTGAGTTTCTATTCCCGATGAGCGACCACCACTGAGTCAGCTACGTCTCTTGGTCTGGTCTGTATTAGGCTGTATCAAATTAGGGCAGAGAATAGCTGTGGCAGCAGTGAACCCTAAACTGCTCCTCACTAATGACAAATCGATACAGTTTTAAATTGGTCGGAATGGGTGGCCTCTAAAGGCCTCATGTCCGAAGATTACTTCGGTCTGACAGTGTGTTCTTTGTGGCAGAGGTGTCATAACCTTTGATGGAGCCATGCCAGGCTTATTGTGGTCATTTGCATACGAATATTTTAAGCTATAAGAACATTTCAACAGGTACGTTATGCTCGCATTATGCATGATGTATCAGTTGAAAGTATCAAGATTGATAAAAATTATTTTTTCACTATTTAATAAATTGCTCGACTTTTCTGCTTATAAATTGTCTGAAGAAAAGAATTGTACTACATCTTTGCTCTTTCTACGTCGCATGCTGCACTCGTTGACAGTTTTGTTGTTATAGATAGACTGCAATTTTTTTAAACCGATTTAATTTACATTTGATGAACCTTATTGTAGCTAGACAATTACAATGCCCCTGATGTCAAAAGAAATACCCACGGAGTTACCCGCTTGTTATTTCTATGCTTAGAGTGACTCATGAAGTACGTTATTTTGTGCGTTTCAGTTGCTGAAATACAGTTACACTGATGTATACTGTAACGAATGCGTTGAGCTGCATGATACCACAGTTCTTAATTTTTAATCAACTTAGAAGTCTTTCTCTGAAAAAGCTCTAAATTATCGAGTGCCGCTTATGAATCAACCATCGACGGCACTTAAATGCATGCTTGGTGAGACCACATTTTTAAACAAAGTGAGTTCACACGGTAGGCAAATGCACGCGTTTCGTCAACGTACAAGTGCGTTGCTGCGTCCGTTTCATGAGGAAAGAATAAAGTACACAACTTCGAGGATTCTAGTTCGCTGAAACTTTGATGGGTCTCCTTAACTTTACTCGTGGCTCTTGCTATGCCACTTATCGAAACAGCTATACCATATAAGCGCGATACTTCTGATGGACACGCAGTTTCTTTTACAATGATATAACAACACGTTCCAAAACAGAACTGAGAGAATACGCACGTTCATTTGACTGTGTTGTGACCTCGCTATAAAGTACTTTTAGAGTACAATTCTTCAAAGATGAAATTTTTCTGCGACTGTTCACATTTGGGCTTGGATCTGCAGCTAAATTGAGGTTTTAACTTCTGCGGTGACCCTGATTTTTGGTAGGGTGTCGATGGTATCAATAATCGACCGCGAATCAAAAGCAAAAGCGCTATCTTTTTAAATATTATTACACACTTTCAAGGTTCTGCATCTGTATAAATTTAAAACCCCTCATTGTTACGTATTAAAATAATAAAGACATAAGGAATGATGATGCTAATAAATATTATGCAGGTAAAAAGTAGAAAAGCCAAAAATTTTATAAGCAAAGGAATACGAGCAACTGACTACGATGAAGACTACTATCGATCCTTATTATTATTAACAAATATATTCGTCTATTTTTTCCTTCATGTGCACATTTGTTCGAATATCTATGCGCATCAGTTCTTTCACTTTGGCTATTTTCTCCTGCTGTTATTGTATTTTCGTATTTTTTAATGTTTTTCGTCTATTTAAGCAAAAATCATTCATGGGGTTACAATTCCATGCCGATACAGAACTTTTAAAAGCTCTATATGAAACCATCAGCCTTAACAGTATATCGTTCCACCAGTGGCAGCTCCAATTAATTTTTTAGAAAGAACACTGTGTTCATGTTAACTATGATGGGTTCCCAGGCCACTATAACCGGTCACTGCTGCTATACGCTTTAGTTTATTTCCATAGGTTCAGCTATGAGCTAAAGATATTGAATACCGAAAGACTACTGTAGAGAGGATTGAAATAACCCTTTAAAACACTCTATGATTTGGATACAGTTATCATGCTTCATTCTATAATGACTAGGTGCACACGCCTAAAATGGCTTCATTTCTGTAGCGGACATAAACTTCGTGCTTGAGAGTTATCAATGGCAACCATGCATAATAAATTGTTACCGCTCGGACTGTTGCATGAATCGTAAATTTCTACCATGCATTGAACTGTATGAAGTACCAACCTCGGCACGAGCCAACAACCAAAGTTACGCGACCGCAAACTGTGTTAGACTAAATCATGCATTAAAGGTTGAAACTATACACGCAGTATTGACTTTCGATGCTGGAAAACATCACCTTGGTAGTAACAAGTCTATATTAGTTTTAGTGTAAATGCAGTGCAATTAGTTGGCAATGTCATCCCAACTGATCTCTAATAAAAGACAAAATTATTACTCGACATTATAAAAGCTTCCAATATCGAAGATAGCAATGACGAAATCAGTATAATTTTCAATATCACTTGATTCACTATGTATACGTCCATTACGTAATTATTGATATTTAGAGTCCAACGTTCGTTCCGAACGATGTCATTACAGGTACAAAAGTAATTTAGGAAAGAAAGTTTCTTGTCTGGAGATTGACGTCTCACGTATTTAGCTCTAGCTTTAAATTTTAGCTATAATGACTCGTTTCTTATACTTTGTAATAGAATTATAGAGCTTCCAATATCACTTAGATAATTTGAGCTCACGGTCAATGCACGTGCTAGAACGTTATGGCATCAGTGGACCTCCTTGAGCTCTTACTTTTTACGCATAATACAACTAATTCCTTAGTCACGCAGCCTTCTGATCCACTTGTACATTATTGTGCGGCAGTACAACTTATTTTATTAGTTTCTCCTAGCGCGTTCTACAGTATGTATTTGCAAAGCTACCTTTTCTATTCCTCTTTTGTTCATTGAAGTCATAGTGAGATAATCTTCCTTTGTCACCATAAGATTGAGAAACGAAGCGTTTCCTTTGCTAATTTTACACGTTTCTTCATTGCTGACCAGCATGCAAGCAGAATTAGTCTAATACTTGAGCCATATTTGCTGGCTCTTTCAATGGTGTAGACAATTTAAGCCGTAACCGTACCGTGTCGACCAATACACCCTCTTTATACACGTATGATTTTTGCACGTTTCTTCTCTTCAGAAATAATTACTGCGCACGGAATACTTCTAACACTGGAGCAATTCCTGCTCCTTATATGAAGAGTACAGACAACTTAAGCCGTAACCGCACAGTGTCGGCTACCATCGTCGGTTGAACGCAGAAGCTCTTGTTTCATTGCCGCTGTTGAACAAATTGTACCGTCGGCAAGTGACAGTCATGAGTCAATTTCGGAGACATGACCCATCATTTGGACCTGTTATTGAGTCACCTGCATTATATCGGCGCCCAGATTGACTGAACTGCTACCAGAGAGTGTCGCTACCTTAATGAAGACGAATCATGCATTGATTGTACGGTGACACACGAATATAAGGCAAAAAACTACCAGTGTGTTCAGCTACTTCTAAGGTACTGTACAAACAGTAGGTTCTTTTATGTTTCCGAACTCACGCACAGTACGTTTAGAGAAAGTCTATAACTTTTTCTACCCTATTGTTATAACTTATTTCTGTATCCATGAGATAATAAAGGCTCTTGCACGGCCTGCATAGCAAACTACCTGAAAAAAAAATATGTTTGTTAGTTTAAACGTCAATGCATTTAAAATCACCACATTACATGTCTATTAATAGTTTTGAGCAGTTTGTTTTCTATTTAAATACATGCAAAGACACAATCTTCAATTTAGCTACGATTTCATACGTGTCAAATACGTTAGAGTAATTGCTACAATACTGTTTTCACTGGCGTATCTGTTGTCCAGTCTTTTGGGATATTCTCTGATGCGGCTACCATTTCCTAAGTTACAAATTCGTACCAAGTAGTCACTACGATACTATACTTCAATTGGACTACGATATCGAAAGTTGCAAAGTTGTATAGTGCACTAAAATATCACCTATGTTTTCGCTTACGTAACTGTTCATACTGTGGCATATTCCCCGACTGTGCTACGATTCCCTAAGTCAAGCAGAGAGTACTCACTAACACACTATGTTCTCCCTCAAATATCTCTCGTAATTGCGATGAGTATGTTCTATAATTTGTTATCGTAAAATACAAATTAATACAAAGTAGTTACTACTACCCCTTCGTTGAACAAAGAATGGCAGCGTGCGGTGCGCAGTTCAATTTACTGAACATGTCAGCGGCGTGCATTCATTGAGGGGGGAAATACGACAGCTGCTTGTAGTTATTGCGCGCTTGTGAGGGAAGTGTGACGTGCACGTCGCTGGACACGGAAATTGGGCCTCTTGCAATTGGGCCTGGAGGTCGATTTACATAAGTGTTAATAAAATGAGTTCTAATCATTACTGAGACCTGAAACATAGATCAATTTCTTTGTTGTACCATAAGGAATGCGTTGCAGAGCGGGAAATCTAAAATCACAATCATATATCTTCAGTAGGCGATATACAGCATACCTTTGGACCCCCCAAAAAATTGAAAATTAATCATTATTTCTAGGAATATTAAAATTTTCTAGAAAAAATGGGTCATAGATACAACACGTAATGTACTTTAATATCACAACCGATCGATCAAGTTCTTTTCGAATGAGGGCTTTGAAGCAATAACTTCAGAATGTTACGGTATAAATAAAAGATGTACCGAACATTTAGGAGGACAGCCAACCTCCGACATTGAATAAATGATCTTAAATTTAACATGCACATGACAAACAACGGTGTCTCACCTGGAAGATGGCAGCGACGAACCTAANTCCCTTCGTTGAACAGAGAATGGCAGCGTGCGGTGCGCAGTTCAATTTACTGAACATGTCAGCGGCGTGCATTCATTGAGGGGGGAAATACGACAGCTGCTTGTAGTTATTGCGCGCTTGTGAGGGAAGTGTGACGTGCGCGTCGCGTGTAATTGTATTTTAGCATAGACCACACCAAACATTGACTGGACACTGAAATCGAGCCTCTTGCAATTGAGGCCGATTTACATAAGTGTTAATAAAATGAATTCTAATCATTACTGAGACCTCAAACATATATTAATTTCTTTGTCGTACCATAAGGAATGAGTTGCAGAGAGGGAAATCTAAAATCACAATCATATGTCTTCAGTAGGCGATATACAGAATAACTTTGGACACCAAGAAACTTAATTGAAAATTAATCATAATTTCTAGGAATATTAAACTTTCATAGAAAAAATGGGTCATAGATGCTACACGTAATGTACATTTATATCACATTCGATCGATTAATTCTTTTCCAATGAGGGATTTGAAGCAATAACCTCAGAAATTGATGTAAGTACAGATTCGATAGACCTCGTCTCAATAGTCGCAACAATAGGGAGGTTAAGAAAACCCAGTAATGCTCAAAAAATTAATTAAAACCACAGTAATACTACATTGGTACTTACCAATGAACTAAAATACATGTTGAACTATGAGATAAAGATACCAACACAGCCGGTAAATGATATTAAAAAAATAACAGTTTATGGCTGATACAACCCTTCATTACTGGAACCATCTAACGCTGCACATTGTGATTATCAATATCATTTCACATAACTGCCTAGATATATTACACCACTCTGTGGTTGCCTACGTTATATCACTTCGTGGTTTCCTATGTTGCATCACTTTCTGGGTGCCTAAGTTGAAACACATCATGGTTGCCTGAGTTAAATCACTTCACAGTAACCTACATTAAATCACTTCAGGGCGGCCAATGATCTATCACTTAACAGCTGCCAAAGCTACATGACTTCACGGTTGCCAATGCGGCCAATGATGTATCACTTAACAACTGTCAAAGCTACATCACTTCACGGCTACCAATGCAACATCACTTCACGGCTACCAATGCTGAAACACTTCACTGCTGTTAATACTGCATCACTTCATGACGGCCAGCGCTTCATCATTCACATCATTTCACGGCCCTTAACGCTCTATGACTCCACTGCTGCCAGTGATTCATCACTTCACTGCTGGCCGGGCCACGTCACTTTATGGCTGCAAGCTGCTCTAACACACCTTTCAGCTCTGCGGTCTGTTCTGATTTTCTCACTTAGCGCGTATACCAAATAAATTTCGTTAACATTTTCATCAGCTGTTTACTTGGCATTTCATTACAAATCGAGCACGCCACGAAATTGAGAAACTTCTGTTCTACAAAATGAGACTGTTTATTTCACTAACTATTGCGAACAAGTTTACTGCAAGTATTAAAGGATGTCATCAGCAGTTGCTCTACGTAATAACACTTCAAACCTCAATATTTTTCTAAATTTGTTGCGTATAGAAGTTTTAGAGGTATGTGCAGGTTTACCAGTCATTACTAAATGTAAAAGAATTAATTCGAATAGCCTAAATAAGCATGAAAAAGTAATGGGAGAACATATAAAAATGCGGCTGCGGCACCATGCAGTCAGGCCCAATTACGGGACCGAAATCTGCCTTAGGGGCCAGTGTCCAGTCAATGTATGGTGTGGTCTGTGATTCTAGTAATCAAAACCAGCAGTTATCGATATTTTTTATGTTCCACATCGGTGAATATTGTAGTTCTTAAGGGCATGTTCCCGCATTTTTTAAGCATAACATTTGATAAAAAGTATAGCGTTTATGAAATTTATAACTGTTTTTTATCAATTTCAATGTTGATTTCAAATCTAAAAACGATTTGGCTGTCAGGTCCAACTTCAAAGTAGTCACGTATTTCATTACTGTTATTGCTGAAAAACGCCCCACGGGATAATTCAGAGACATATTTATAATGCTATTATATCGCGAATGTGAATGACGAGTACTGAAAAATATGCCATACTTGCTCACTTCAGCTGCAGTACTTACACCAGTGCCCTCGTAATGAACAAGTAGCTGTATTTATGTTCTCATCAAACGAGGAAAGTAATTTTCATTCCTTGCGAAGAGACTCACAAACTAAAGATGCGTTGTACGAATGCAGTACGTTGAACAATTTGAGCAGTTAGTTGAGTGTCTACGTACACTGTGTCGAGTATATCACCAAATCCAATAAAGAGTTTGATAACATTAGTTATTCTACAGGTCTTGTTGTCTCTTATCCTCTTGGAATGATACTAATCTTAAAGTCTCGGTGGGAAACCGAAATCTAAGCTTTTAAAGATATTAATTATGTGCAGTTTTTCATAGGCCGAAGAAGCTCAGAGATCAGTTTTTTAACGTTTTCTAGTGGAAAACGAAAAATAACTGTGAATTAGCGAGGCCACTTTTCTTCTGTCAATTTTGTCTGCCATTTTTTATAATAAAATTAATGACGTCTTTAAACTTGGCAAAGGGGTTTCGTTGTGAGACAACGACTACTGTAGTAGATACTGACAGTACTACCATGAAGAAATTATGAAAATTTGAAACTGAATAGCATCCTGTGCAAATATAAATTGTAAGCTGCCTACATAGAGAGGCATAACGTCGAGCACTCATAATTTCTCGTTGTTGTTGTTGTTCTTGATGTAACGAAAGGATGCAGTGCACTTTTCTTGTTAACCTCCCCCGCTACTGACATTGTCTGCGTAAACTATCGGTTTTCTTAATTATTGAAAACATCCAGTTATTTCTTTCCCTAAAAATGGACGATATTTTCAACAGCAATAATTTTTTTAATTCTTGATGAACTTTTGAAGTTAGAATATCGAAAAGTATTGGTCACTGAGAGCTATGTACTGTAGCAAGTACTCGTATTATCTAAGGCAGTGCCTCTACAAGAGTTGAATTTCAGTAAGGAATCGGTGAAATGTCGCACCAAGTTTGAATTTCAGTAAAGTAAAAAATGTGCAATCCATCCCAGGCCAGCGATATGTCATCACAGAACCCTTTTATTCAGTGTCTGGTGACGCGTTGCTTGTCTGCGCATTGGTGGCAGTGCAGCTGCACTGAAATTTCACAACCCACACATATGTTTAGCTTTGTTTCCATCGCAGGTGGTCGGTATCAATAAAATTTTGTACAGAAATATTGCTATAGAGAAAAAAAAAGAAACATCCCACAACTGTTCCCTGGAAATAAGTCTTCGATAACAAACACGAAGGTCTCCTTTGTTATCTCGCTGTGCTGTGCACACTCACCAATATTTTTCTCTCGGCTGTCACGACTGGCAGTGAAACAGAAATTATCATTGCGGGAAAGTTGAAATGCTTATCATATTCTGCACACGTGTAGGTCTGACTTGCTGTCACACCTGAATATAACAATAGAACTTTTGTTTTGTGGGGTGAGGAGGCAAGAGTAGCGATCACAACGTACCTATAGTGTTCGCATTGACTTGGGGACTTGTACTGCATGCGCATTGAGTTACAAAGCTTGAACAAGGCTGCTGCTGATCAAACTAACCAGCCTTGCAGAGCCTGTGAAATACACTGGAAAAAGTACTAGCTATAGACCAATTCGATCTACGTGGTTGCTTAATATAATAAGAAGTGACTGATGATCGAAACGACGGTATGAAAACTTATTGGAAAAGCAATGGAAAAATTATCAATCTTGTACACAACAAAGAAGAGCGAGGATACCTGTAGAAGATATGGTACTGCACACACAAAAAACGGTTTTTTCAGTTTGAATCGAACATACGTTCTACTGAAAAGTGTGCATTATTATTAACACATTTCCAAAACTGTAGCCCAAATTTCATCGGTGTTTGTTTGTCCAGAGTATCGCTCCTGTCAGTAGCGCACTCGTTGCAGGGCTGAACTTGCAAATGATAGCATTTCAGTATTCTCATTCTTTTTTTACGTATATGATAGATTCTTTGCCTGCAGTCGTCGCAAGAAGCAGTTTCTTGCGGAGCAGAGCTTTCGATATAGGTTGGAGCGGACGAAGCCGGGTTTCCATAGCTCTTCCTGTATCCGCAACATAACTTGTAGGTTATCCACGCAACCTCCAGTTACCAAAACAAACCAAGTAACCCATCCAGTAATCAAGTGTTCGTAACTACCACTTCATGGACCAATCCTGACCGATTTGCTCGCATCGCCAATCATTTCTGGAGCCTCCATCATTTCCTTTCTTGTGTCGGCGGCAGCGCGGCGCTCGCCGACTCTCACCCGCCGGGAGATGAGATATAGGGGCGCCCACGATAAGCACCCACGAAAATACCAACGATAACGATCTCGCTGGCTTGTCATGACTGCCTATCGCTGCCATCAGTAAACAAAGAGCAACTAATGCTCAGCTAGTGATGTTGGTGCCCTTGGCAGGGACCACACCAAGCTAACGCTGGACTTGCCAAACAGATCTCGTAATAAGGGGAATAAGAGAGAAGGAGACGGCGCTGGAATACGTTGCTTTGGAATTGGCCGGTAACAAATGAGGCGTAGACACGGCACACTTGGCGGTATGGATGAAAAATTCGCCAGAAATTTTGGAGATTAGATCCTGTAACGAAGGCTTTTGCTGTGGCCTTACGTTGCAATAGTTTATAGCCATCTTCATTAAGACTATTCTATGAGCTGAAAAAGACGTGTCTCCTTTAGCAAAATAAAAAAATCGTAAATTAGTAACGAATCGCACAGTTGGTTGCTGAAATCTTATTTTATAAAGATACGACGTTTATAAGTATACTGTGTTTTTAGTTAATTAGATAACAAATAATATCCAGTTCGACACTTAATTAATGCTCACAAAATAACTATTGATAAGTTAATGCAATGACATGCGCTACCAAAGCCGCTGCCGACAGGTAGCGGCTATGACGTGCCTCTTGACGGGACGCGTCAATCATAATCCCAGTATCGAAGTTAGGCATATGCTCTACAATGCAACTTTCTAATCTAACTAGCCGGCACAAAAAATAATTGATTCCCGGTGCGGTTGACTTACTTCGTGTCCTAAATTACCGTGCCGCATTTGCTTTTTCCTGGATTACCATACTACCGAAATTAAGGTTCAGTTTCAGTAATCACATGGGTCCCCATAATAAAATTGACCTCGTGTACATGTAAATTGTAGATTAACTACAAAATGACTGATGTTGAGTGAAAGAACTAAACTTTCCGTTGTATACACATGCTGTATGAAGGTACATGCATGAAGGAGCTTGTTCTTGTACATGGTACTCGTGCTCTTGACTTGCGATCAACGAAAGTGTTTCATCGCTACTTCAATTCGAGTGAAGTAGCTTACCTTTAGCAAAAAATATATCATTAGAAATTTGTCATTGCTATTTTTGCTTTAAATAATCTAGCATTCTTTCACCAATAATTCATCTAATGTTTAAAAAAGTAAGACAAAAGTTTTATTTGTAGATATTCTTGCTGAGAAAGAAAGATAAAAAAGCAAGCGTAGGTATTTTATTAAAAGTTTGCTTGTCACGGATGAGTAAAAATAAACTCTTTGGAAGTTGTGTAAACACAGCCTCCTGCATCAACTCCTACTGAAAATTTTCCTTTATCTGAATAGATGGTGCGGACCACCAATGACTATTTAATTGACAACAAAATATTGATACGTACAACTGTTTTGACTCATTGCCCTTTCGTATTCTTTATTTAATTGACTCTGTTCAAAAATCTCGTCACTCAGCTGTATCTTCCCTGCAAACGGCATTCATTAGACGTGTAAAAAAATGAAATATTTTTTGTTCGGATGTCGTATTCATAAGTGTTTTATTTTTAGATTTTTGCTTACCTGTCGCCTGAAAATTTGTTCTCGTTTGTATGCAGTGCCAAGTCTGCATCTCACGCAGTTATTCATTGCATAAAACATGTACGAAAACTATCATCTCTAAGTCAACAAAATGACGTTCAGTAACTCTTAATTCTGCACGAATCTATTATTTAAGAGAGGGATCTTCTCTGTCGATACGATGATATCCAGTATATCACGCTTGGACCGTGGATGAGGTGGAGATCACGGCCCTGTCATGGATCACGCTAACTACCGCTAAGTCTTGCGTTAAATCCTGACGATAAGCTGTAAATTTCTTGGTACTCCATTAACGAAATTTGCAGCACGAACTGCGACCTCCTCTTCGTCTTTGAGGTCGTAGACGTGAGTTGTAAAGTAAAATTGAGCAGCTTCCTCGGGGCTTTTTCTGCGAGTGAAGGGAAATTTTGTCTCAAGAAATAGTAATCTTTTAAGAGTAACGTTTGGCGCAAGTCAATGAAAGCGCTGTATGTATCACAAAGTATTGTGGAAATAATTATCATGGGAATTTAATTACGGTTATGCATATTAGCATATTCCTAGCAAACAAATCTCTCATTACCATGTTCAATCATGGTGTGCCTTGTTAGATGATGGACAACAGTGTTTGAGCTTACTTATTTAATTTCCACCGTTCACAAAGTCATATTTAAATCCTTGTATTCTGCGATACGCATTCAAGAACTAAGTATCCCCTAGAGCACGTTCTCATTTCTAAAATTCATGTCGCACAAACATACTTTCCTCCCTGCGGAGGGCACTCATTTGTTATTGGCTTATTTTCCAGCCGTTCTGAAGTTGTAGAACAATTTTTCAGCAGGTGGCAATAAAAATCCTCGGCATATCGGATGCATTGCGTTAGCCGGTGTGCAGATAGCAACGCTGAGCACAAATGACGGGTGTGTAGAACTCTTGTTGGTTTTCCAGCGTCACGACTTGGGAATTCTGCGAGCGAGCGTGACCGGTCAAAACCAACAGCATCTCCGCCTGATTCCGACACCTCCATTTGCACCGGTTTTCTTCTGCCCGGACTACACCAAGATATCGGGGTTATTCTTGAGCAAAACGCAGACATGAAATGAAGATAACCGACACCTCTTTTTTCTAACTTTATTGTTACTCCTGGTTCCTCAACAAATCTACACGATAAATATGTGTAGCTTGACGTTACATTTTCGTAGTTTCTCGAGAATTATATCTATAAGAAGAATCCACATCTTGTAGCTTCTCCGTGACTCTACAAATAGAACAGAAATCTGCATGTGTCACCTTCACATCTGTGGTCGCCGCCATTCACTACTATCAACACTGTTATCTAACGTACAGCTAACATTATCTAATGTCTGCTAACGCCTATGTTGTTTTCCTCGCTGATCGTTTCATCGATACAAGTCTTGTAAGTACAGGGTCGAGTAGCTAAATTGAGCCCGCGCCTGCAGTGGTTTCCATGGGACCGAACATTGCAAATGACGAGATGGAAGATTGATAGTTCGTAGACGTATTGTGATGTGTCACATGTTACTTATTACAGGAGACGTCCATTATTTGGCTGTTTTTATCATTTCAGCGTAGCAGCGTGAAACTGTAAATTTGAAATGACCTCATCTGTTTCTTGATAACTACCAGTGCTGTTCCAAATGGTTTCCTTGTCTTATTTCCTATTACTCTGATAGCCTGAGAAAAGATAAACATCGTTTCACAGTTTGGCTGCCAATATCCTTGAGCACCAGGAGTTACACGTGCTTTCAGGAGTTTTGCACCGTCAGAGATCCCTGAGCCCGTTTTTGGTAGAAAAATGCTTAATCTATATCTTGGTCGTGACTTCACGGAAGGACCATCGACAAAGTGGTGTGTGGATCTCCAGCAATCTTTCCTCAAGTTTTGTCTTCCAACGAATTCCCTGTGGCTGTCAAACGTCTTTGCGGGCTCCTAACTGCAAGGGATATCGGCGCTTCTTAAAAAATAAGAACCATGGTATCATGTTGTGATACTGACATCAATCACATTTAACGTTCGAAGAAATATATTCTACTAGTTTTGACTTTTAGGAATGTCTCATGACTATCTCAGTGAACCCGCATTCTCGTTTGGGATTCATACATTTCTTAGAACTTTTGATTCCCAGGATCGCGAAAGTAAAGCGCGTGTCACCGCCCTGCTGGCCCAAGCTGTGGTGCCCAACACCATTATGTTTTCATTTACGTAATAAGCTAGGTAAATTTAAAACATTCCCTATTAATTGCCTTTGATGTACCTATACGCAGTTTTTCCGAATGTGCTTGTATCCATGAAGAGTAAGCGTGCACATGCTTCTAGGGTACGTCTGTTATATTGCGTTTTTAGAAGTGCGGCATTGAATAATCTCCTCATGTATACACGTTTTTTTCATGACAATGTGGCTTGATTGTGAATTACGTAGCTGAAATCTAACCAATATTTGTTACAACATCAAAAGGAGACTTTTGCATGCCAACAGCCCTTTTAATTTTTATTAACAATCAGAATCTTGAAATGACGTTTTTATTTTAATTGAAAGGCCACGATGCAATATTTCTCCATCCTTATATATTTACGGGTAATAGAAACCGGATAAGCTGTTGCTCTCCACTCTAATCCATTCACCTGCAATAGCTCTTCACCAATCGAGTTTTTCTTGTTTACATTAGCTACAGTATTTTCATCCCAACCAGAAGCAAATATGAGGCATATATCATCAAAATTCATTCCTGCTGAGAGCGTGTGGCTATAATTCATCATAATAAGGGAGTGTCAGACGAGGGAGTGTGGCGTGTTAGAGTGCCGTATCCCGGCCGCAATCTGCCGGAGTGTCCAAGGTTTTGGAAGTGGCGTGCTCAGTTTGGCCTTTTATCTCGCACCTCCACCATCCAAACTGCTTGTAAATATTCTCTGGGTTCACCTCAACCTGGCAATTTAATGGCGGAGCTTTGACCTGCGGTCACTGGTGGGTCGGTGCTGTGAACACCTCCACCCCGTGTCATACGCACCCAACAGTTCGTAACGTTGTAATTTCCCGACAGGTATAACATATATTTGGATACCTGAACATAGAGGTGCGGGTGTCTAGCGAACTGTTTGTCATCAGTCAGTAGCGCCTCTTGGTGTTTTATTCAGCCAACATTTAGCATCGTTGTAAGGTCACTGACAGCAATTTCAAATTTTGTTATCATCCTAAAATTCATGTTCTGCTGTAGGGCGACCTGTGGTTCGTGGTGAGCGCTACAGCAAGTTGTCACTCACACGCAACCAACATTTGATATTATGGCAAGTGGCAGTCACGCTTGTCATATATTTACATGTTTATAATGGGAGTGCAGGTGTTTACCAACCTGCCGTCATCGGTGAGCACCGCAGCATGTGCGGGTCATGCAACTTTTGGTTGCAGTTACATACAAACACTTGCGCCACATTCCGGTGTCTCGACTACAGGTGAACGCTGCACACGTCGAACTTCGATCCATCCTGTGAGTCGTTCATATCGTAAAAATTAACTGTATGGTACAAAGTAACTTTTCCTCGTGTAACTGAAGTGGGTTAACGGTTAACATACCAGTATTAACTCAGGGATTTTGGATTGGAAGTTTTGCTGAAACCTAAACTGGACATGTGCTGGAAGTCTGACAAGAAGCCTTTCACATGTTGCAGTCCCTTCATGGATATTCTGTGCTTGTCACAATAAGTGCCCCACTGGGGAACTCTGTAGTCAGTGAGTCAATGTAATCAAGTGCATTAATTATTGTTATTATTATCAAATCACACCAGACTGGCGACTTTGGAACGGAGAAACTCCATATGGTTGACAAACCCTGACGCAACCAGCCCAGCGAGTGAAGGAAAAAAGAAGAAAAAAAAAAGAAAGAGAAGATCCGAGATCACAGCATAGCTCTGTGTACAGATCATTTAAAGCTGCCAATACCCGCACCAGTAAAGACAGAGCCATCAAGACCATTCCAAACATCCACACACGATGGAAAAAACGAACGAGAATACTGGCCCGTACGGCATCGTAACGGTTCTAAGGCAAACTCTTGAAGAGCACCCGTACGCCGAGTATACCTCACCCGAACAAATGGCCCCGGAAGAAAATCAGACTGTGGATGACGAGAGCAGTTAAAAATTTTATACAAAAAGCAGATCCTACTGACGATGCGCCAGACCACAAGGCACAACATCATCCATCATGAACGCACATCGACGAATCACTTTGTCAGGAAAACACAGATGACAATCTATTTTGGTTTTGCGTGCTAAAAATAAAATATTAGTGCTTCATTTTAAAGAAATTATAGTGCAGAGAAGTAGATTTTTAGCCCTGTCTATGTCCCATAAATTTCAGGTTGAATTACTAAGCACAGAGTTCTCTGTGATGCGAGAACAGCAGTACCCCCAGCCGTGGCTAGTACAGAGCGCAGTCGGTGTTGTCCAGTACAAGTGCCAAGCAAAATAGAAGTACTTATGTATATTAATGCATAATGCAATAAATACTGTTCTCTGACCGCAGTGCAGTCAGTGCATTTATACATATTTGCCATAGAAGAACAACAATTCAGCACAATGTATATCCTACTGAAAGAAGCACATGGGCGGAAATACTATCCAGCGTATCCAACCCACGGAGGTCTCGCAAAATACGCTGTTATCGCCTCGCTCTGAAGTTCCCTCGTATTTTTCAGGTTATTTTGACCTACCCCGAACGGCTATCGCGCGACCAAGCACGACTTTGTTTGCTTAAAGTGTTATCGCCATGAAGAAGAGCCGGAATAGGAGATCACATTGCTGATTGTTACGACTGTAGCCCGGAAATCTTTCGTACAAACGCAAGGCTCTAGACTTCTTTAAGGTTCGTTGCGGTTGTGAATAATATCCTTTGCGTTTCTTTTGTTAACGCTGTTCTTATTTAATTCAGAAAAATTGTACTTGAAGACGTTAGTGACTTAATTTTTAAACTTTTACGCGAAGTATTATGCGGAGTAGCTACGCTTAGGCTGTTGAAAAGGCTCATAAAAAAATTTACTCCAATCTTCAATGTTATACGTATAATTCATTGCCGATCTGAAATCATCAAATGATACCTCTTTAATGGCAGCATGCAAGCCTTCAACCGCTGCACAAAATATACCTGGCAGTTATGACAATAATGAAATCTTGGCCTTGGTTCTTAGCATAATATTGATAATACAGTGACTTATACTCCTGAATTCAGTCAGTTAATGAACAAAGATGTTGCACTATATTGCTCTTTACCTCACGTTGCTAGAGGATGCACACAGCACATAGTATCATATAAGTAGTAAACAACATTTGAACTTCAATCAACTTCAGTGTCAAGCACCTTGAACCACGAATTCCCTGACTCAGTTATTGTAAAAAGTCAAACACAATGAAGTGGGTAGAGACAATCGGCAATGAAGTTTATCATACTTTTGCATATCAATACATTTACATGGGACAGTCAAATTCAGTTTGGGATTATTCAATTCTATTTTATTTGGAAGCCCTCTCGCAAAAAGCTCTTAAAATAGGTATGCTGGAAGATTATATGCTCTTAAATAACTTTGTTCGTCAAAGCTGAACAACAACAATATTATAAAAAATGTTAACATTGTTACTGTTTTTACCCCTTCATATGTGTGCACCATGCAGGTGGTGGTCTCTAAAGGAATACAAGAAGTTTCTAAAACAAATAAATTCGAACAACCGATATAAAATGGTCATGAAAATGATGTTCAGGCAATAGCTATAAGATGCTTACGGCTAATGAAATATCCGCAACTTTCTTAAAATCCTTATTTCACTTTTCACGGTATTTAACCAGTGCTATAGTGTTAGTATATTAAAAATCACGTATATTTATGCATGTGTTATTCAGAAACTTGTTGACGTCGGCTACGATTCGGCGGTTTAAATTCCAGCCCAAATTCCAGATTAGGGCGCTAATGTCAGTTGCACACCGTCGCAATGTTTCCATGAACAAACAGAGAGTTCAATTATACGTGCTCTCTCCTGGCCTGATGGTCTAAAGGGCTCCGCTGAAGCATCTGTTAATGGTTGCATTACGGGAATCCTCGCTGTAATTAGCGTCAATTCATCCTAAATCAAACGCAAGCTTCGCATCACTCACTCTCTAATTGCAGGAAATATAACAGCACAGCCAGACTGCAATGCGTGACTTGGGCATTTCTAAAATATCAATGAAAGTCAATTGGAAGCTGTCCGTCCAGGTTGGCTCTGCAAAAACACCTGCGGTGAAACTAGATATAAAACAATTTATGTTTGCCGTACGGACCCCGACGGGGTGCCTGCAGTCAGGTACCGTTGCCTTGACTGAAATTAATGTAGATTTTTATATATATATATATATGTATAATTGAATTTTCAAAAAACAGCGACAGCAAAATTGTCGTCACATACCGATAAAATTTTACGCTATTGACATGTACTCGCATCTTAGGTAAGTGTCTAACTATTCTGGATTATTTTAGATGATTTGCAGAAGTATGGAAACTAATTGAAAGCAAAACAACATTGCAGTTGGTTACACAGTACATACATATAGACCACGTGTTAGTAGGATTTCTCTTCGTCCACCCTTCATTTAGCCTTTCACGTCCTATCAGCTTATAATATTTTTGCTAATTATATACCTCCGCCAAGGAGGTAATGTTTTTGTCGAGTGTGTTTGTCTGTCTGTTATTCTCTTTGTCTGTCACCAAGATGACTCATAAAGTTATAGACGCATCCTTACGAAATTTACAGGGATTGTTGAGCATGTTAACAGTAACAGATGAATAACTTTTGGCAACGTTCCGTTTATCTGTTTGTTTGCCTCCTTTTTCTTAATGCTATAACTCAATAAGTTATGGATGTATTTTCATGAAATTTACATCAGTTGTTAGGTATATTACGAAGAGTAACTAACAAAATTTTTGCGATGATCTTTTGGTTCGCTTGTTTATTAGTCGCTGTATTTGATTTTATACTCGTTTGCACAACAAAAAAGTTACGAAAGGATAGTCAAGAAAATTTCAGAAACTTTTAATGCTGTCAAACGGCACAAATGAGTAGGTTTTTTTGTTGATACAAAGAAATAATGAGTTCAGACCAATTTAAATTTTCCTGACCGTTGCCTTTCTCGGCGGAGGTATGTGCTTTTAGAGTGCTGTAGTTACCTCCGCCAAGGAGGTTATATTTTATTCGTGTTTGTCTATCTCTTTGTCCGTCTGTCTGTCCGTCTATTTGTCACCAAGAATGCTCAAAAAGTAATGAATGAATCCTTACAAAATTTAAACTGATTGTTAGGCACGTTAACAGTAACAGATGATTAGCTATTGATGAAAATCCATTCATCTGTTTGTTACTCTGCTTATTTTTTTCTTAAGGCTATAACTCAAAAAGTTATGTACGGATATTCATGAAATTTACATGAGTTGTTAGGTATATTTGAGGAGTAAACGACCAAATTTTTGTGATGATCTGTTCGTTTGTTCGTTTTTCTGTCGCTTTGTTTGGTTTTATACTTGTAAGCACAATTAATAACTCAAAAAGTTATGAAGGGATCTTTATGAAATTTTCAAAAGTTGTTAGCAATGTTAAAAGACATAAATGATCAAATTTTGGTAATGATCGGTTTGTTCGTTTGTGTGGTTGAATTACGTTTGTCATAATGTATGTTAGCAGCCGAACTCAAAAAGCTAAGAAGGGATCTTCAAGAAAATTACAAAAACTGTTAATACTATCAAAAGGCACACATGATTAGATTTTGGTGTAAGAATCAATTTAAATTTTTCGTTACCGTTGCCTTGCATGGCAGAGGTATGCGCTCTCAGAGTGCTCCCTAGCCCGTATTGTGGTGGTCCAATTGGCCAGCTATTGGCTAAGTCCTGTCTTCCCTTATATTTAATGCTTTTTATTGAAATATAAATATTTATTTCTTTACTAAGATTAGATAGTCCTCAACGATCCACATTTTATCATTCACAGTCAGCTGCTTCTACGAAATACTGCTGCAGGTTTGTATAACATTGCTAAGGGTCAACTTTAATTATCTGACTGAGATGCGTGCGGAAGCAATGGAGATATCCGCTATCACTGCATATTTTCAAGCGTGCAGAATTCGTTTCGGAAGATCAGAAACGCACTGCGCGCTATTCAAGTAAGTTCACTACATATTACTAATGTAACCTTACATCGTGTATTATGTATTCAAAGTTGGACCAGAATTCAATGAAAGTCCAAGTTTTCAGTGAGCTCGCTAGCATCAAGCTCTACATTTAATACTTTTCTATATGAATATCAGAAAGAGAATGTATCGTAAGCGAAATTCAATGTAAATTTTGTGCCGAGCACTTGCAGCAGTAGATCTATAGGCAGCTAAATGGTATCACTTGGTCGGGTTCTCACATGCCTGACGTTAACGAAATGAAAGCTATCACAAGCAACACCGCTGCTGCCATCATACAAATATTTATCAATTACTTTTTGCTGTAAACAACACGCGTTGCTGTGATGTTTAACTCCTTTAATGACTTTCTCTCCAGCTCGTTATAGAGGTTCTAATACCATATCAGCTATTGGGATCTTTGATCATCTATAGCAGCAATCCGACTCTTGGCATCTATCCGTGCGCCTTGTGAAACTCCCTTAATAGCTTCATATTTTCTGGGTAATTAAAAATTCTCACATTCCGCTCAGCTAACAAGTGTTGTTTATGTTGTAGTCGTGCATGGACAGCCATCAACTCAGTTGCTCGCTTAAGAACCCAACAGTTCATTTCGAATTGCGATAAGTTAGAGCTTGGCGAGGCAGTCAGAAGTTTCTTCGAGACTAAAGCTTGCTATAGACGACGTGTGTTCGTAAATACCGGCAAATTATTGTCTCTCAGTGTTTGTGGAAAGGCTTGTGCTTCAAGTGCATGGATGTTTGTAACTCTATTTTCTGTTTGGTTCGCTGCTTCCGATTTCAAAATAACTCTGTTTATATTGCGACAAATTACTGTCTGCCGCACGTATGACAGTGTTTGTTACACTATAATTCAGGTATTCGCGATGGAGGCTATTAAGTGAACACTTTCAGTTTGTAACTTAAACGATCAAATTTGTGCTAACGCAAGTGCATAAATGACCGTGAGTAAAATGATACCAGAAGTATGGTAAGTATACGTGTTCACCAAGTGCAAAAGTGCGCTGATGGAGACTGAACGTTAATCACTGAAACCTGAACTTATTGTTTTATTCTGTATATGCATTTCGAAAGAAGGATGTCAGCAGCCTTTCCTTTAGTTTCCTTCGCTGCCTACAAATTTTCAGTGAAATCACTCCCGTTGATACTTTCGATTCGCAAAGAGGTGAAAGATACACGCAGAAAAGTATGTTCTTTACGATAAACAACGCCTGGTTTCTTATCACTAACAAAGCAATATTTTAGCTACAAAGCAATAATAATTAATCGTAAAAGACAGTGTTGTTCATCACAACGCTCTTGTTCATCTGTTGTTCATCACACACGACAATGTGCATCGACGCAAATTCAAACGACAATGTAGTTTACAATCAACTTCATGGCAAACAACCATTTTTCTGTGTGTAGCTTTTTACAGCTTTTCAGCAAGAATGACATAGCTTGACTACAGAAATTCTTGACTGATGCTACTCCGTTAGGTACATTCGACACCTACTTTGTGAAAGAAAGATTTCGGCATCTATTCGATTAGTTTATTTCGCCGCCATCAAGTCCTGATACCAATCCGATGGATATTGCGACCGGTCCATCTTAGGAAGCCATTCCCGGAGTGTTGCGTCTGTAATTGCTTCTGTTGCAAAGGAAGTCCTTCTGATGACTTCTTAGTTAAATTTATGCCAGGATGCCGAGTGTCTTTCTTGCGACCCAAAAACCAAGCGGCTGAAGGTCATGGCGAGCGAAGGCCAATGTAGGACATTTACGAATAAAAGTATATTACTTGCTCAGTTTACTACAGCTATCGCAAAGACTTCTAATTCCAGCCATTGTTGCATTAATCATTGGAAGGAAAAATTATCGATAAATATCACAGTCAAACTTGGAAGATTCGTAAATGGTATTATACATGTGATAATCCACTAAACTGCACTTACATTTATTGTATGCATTGCTGCATTAACTGCTTGATTTTCATGTACGGCAGAAGCCACTGTTTTGACTTCATATATTTTCGTAAACATATCGCTATGAAAGATGTTAATGAAATGACACTTTATTGCCAGGGTCAACTTTTCTCGACGTTTGAAATAATACTATTGCTACGAAAAACAGAGTTTTGGTTGGACGCTTAGGGTGAAGAGCGCAGGCAGAGCTGAACAGCTCCGCGGGTAGTGCTGCGAGAGTGTCCTCGGCGCCCGGGGCGTGAAGGAGAGCTAGCTGAGAGCAGGGAGGCTACGGCCGCTTCCCCCCGGCCCCCGCCAACAAAGACGCTGTCTGTTGTTTAAATAACGAAAGACGGCGGTATAAGGGCTGTGGGGAGAGCCATCCCTCACCCCTAATGTCTTCCTCGTACCATCCTCCTCCCCCTGTCCCTCCTTTCTTCCGCCCCACATGCACAGAAGATCCTCGAGAGTGTTGTTTTTGTGAACAGACTCTCCCTCAAATGTTACTTGCAAACCAAGATGAATATACAAGTGCTCACTTACTACGACTACTACAAATTTACTAGTAAGTTTCTCGTAATATGCTGGAGTAAATTAGGTTTACACATAGGTGGCCTTCATTGCAGACTTACTCGCCCGAAAAACTTCGGTCGAAAACGGAACCACATTGAAAAGTTTGGCCAAAGCCATCCAGCTCTCACCAAACTGCTCCCGCGTCTCCCTCCGCGCTTCTTCCGGAGATTTCGCCAAAAGTTGTGGTTGTCGCTCAGTTGCCGCCGCTAAAGTTAACAAATGGAAGGAAAGAAAAATCTCAGGACCTGGAAATACGAGCAGTGCGCCGAAAATAAGTGAAGTTTTCCTTAGGTTTGCAATGAGGTGACCCATCTGCATATCGCCACTTATGTCAGTTACTTAATTGCGGTTGGAAATGAATTGGCTACATATGGGACAATTAGGAATCTCAGACTGGTTCGGGTTTGATGCACTAGTTTAGCGAAAGGTACGCACAGAGATATCTCTAGTTGATATATCAAACGATTAAACCAAACTCATTTGGTTATAATGATCAAAGAAGATAGTTCTTTGTAATTAATATTAACGCATGGAGAATTCTCTAGTCAATATTCCAAGTAATTCTACTCCAGTATTTTTTTTTTTTGAGCCCAGAGACTTAGTACGTATTTCGTATGAAGAATTATTCTCTCGAATCTCACAATCGACTGTGTTTGGTGGCATTTCTCTGAGTGCAGGTGATTCTTGTGTGGTGCGGATAATGTCTTATACTGAATATTTACGGTTGATGACTCACTGTTACTGGTATAGTAAGGGAAACTTTCTTCTGGGTTTAATCATCTCATTTTTGGCTTGAATGGAAAGCCTCCGAATTTTGTTCAGAGCTGTGAGATTGACTGGAAAATTCTCAAGCTTAAATTTTAGTTCACTTCTTACGCATGTTTCAGATATTTCAAATATTTTTCAATAAAGTTCCCAAAATTTGGATATTAATATGTAGTGCAGGGAAAATTTGTCTGGGTCAAGATAAACTATAGTATAAGTCCGGCATGTCGAAGGCATTGCGGTATCTAGGAAAGCGGTCTAACTTTGCATGCACAATATGAGATAGGTAATTAAACTGGGCATAGGTTCTCATGCACAGAAGTTGCAGCTGAAAAAATACTAATAAAAAAGCGTTACTTCATTAATTGGAATACTGTAGTACCAAATAGCATGTCTTCCAGTGTGTCCAAAGCTAAGTACTAATAAGCTACGCTGTTTTTCTACTACACAACTTAGTAATGATTAGGAACTACACTATATGGCACAAAATAATTTGTATACCACAATTGCAACCAACTGAAATTTCCAGAATGTAATGTGAGTTTGCGATTTAGTTGCTGACGCAAAAAAGCGCTTCGTACATCACAGAACAACTGCCCCATTATACATCTACAGATGGAGTAAACAATGAACTTGGCTGAAATTGCTACTACTATTGAAGTTGTAAAGTTTAAAAACTTACTGGACTCATGCTTACTGAGAGCGTCAGACAAACCAGCTGTAGGCGGTTACGTGCATTGTTGTGATAACTCGCTGCTAGCTCTCCCGCTGGTCACGGAATTATGTAACGGAATGCTACTTCTGCAAAAGCTATGTTGCCTGCGTAATACCACATGAACATTGTCCGAAGAACTTCACAGGTATCAACTGGTACAGATAATCACTTTCACTTTCACGTTGGGTGCCATCTAAAATCTCAACTAGCAATTGTGAAGAGATGAGAATAAAAATTCTTGCTATTCAAAGCTTATCACAAGTTCCAATGCCAGAACTTCTGCACGCAACTTTTATATACAGTACATGGCTGACAGATGCATCAATGAGGCTGTGCTGGTAGCATAGAGGTGGCTCCATAGTTTGAGAATTCCTGCAGCAACAAGGACCGTCCTGGAGTTGAAATTTGCCCCGGTTACATGAGAGCTTCCTAAGCTGACACGTGTCAAGTTTGTTGTTGAACTGTAGCAGAAAGGTGTCTGAAAATGGTGAAAATTTCCTAACTCTGTCTCCACAGAAAACTGCAAATTGAATGTATACTGAGATTTGCATCCGGTGTCAGCAGAGGGAGGTGTCGGCTGGTTAAGCTCTGTGGCCAGAGACCAACAGAGAAGTCTGAAGCTAAACGTCAGCAATCCAATGTCCATTTAGAAGTCTCAGGAGCTCATGATTCAGTGATCTAACAAGAATAGAGGTATCTCTGAAGTCAAGAATCTCTAAACCTTCGTCACCAAAGAGGTCTCTGAAACTCAAGGCTCTGTGATTAACCTGTTGGGGGATCTCTATCTAGATGGACCGGAGGCTCTCTAAATATTGGACTGTGCACCGTCTGTCATCAAGCAAGCCTTGAGTTAAAAAATTGCTTGTGATTCTGCTAGCCAGTGTGGACATTGAGGTATAGAAAAGCGGGTTAACTTTATAGGTAGTATTTAAGCTGTGTCAGAGCCCATTATGAGTCCAACTGGTTTGTTGCTTCCGTGTAAACCGCTGGAAAATTCACTGTTATTTTTAAGCTCTTTGACTTCAAATTTAAAGACAGACGAAAACATTCACTGGCGATGCTTTCTAAAAGCCAATTCAATTGCTGACTTACACGGCTGACCTACTAGCAAAACAATACTGAGAGTCACGCAGCTGAGTTTATTAGGATAAAAAAAGCTCGCGAGCACTGCGTACGGCAGAAAAGACTTCAGTCCAGCTCACGCAGAACGCAACGGCCTACAGCCGCTGCTATCGGACGTCATCAAAAAGTTTCTAAAGCAGAAACCAGCAGTGATTTCGCCACCCAATATCAGTGGAAACGTCTTTAAGGCAAAAACCAACAGACTCTGCTATCCAAAGTCAGCAGAGAAGACTCGCAGTGCGCCACCGACAGACTCTGCTTTTCAAGACGCGTCAACTGCAAGCTGGGATCTTCCTCAATTACGGGACTGGCACGGACGAGGGCAAGACGATCAGCGAGGCAGTAAGGGAGAGCGAGAGCGAGGGAGGTCTGAGGGGCACCGCCAATGGAAATCTTCACTTTCATCTTGGGTAATTTCTTGCGAAAGCTTTGCTCAATATGTAGGAGGGTCGCGGCCAGCCACATTTGCATGAGAGTGCTGCCGCGGTGCCTCTTTGCATCGGGAAATTCGNGAAACCAGCAGTGATTTCGCCACCCAATGTCAGTGGAAACGTCTTTAAGGTAAAAACCAACAGACTCTGCTATCCAAAGTCAGCAGAGAAGACTCGCAGTGCGCCACTGACAGACTCTGCTATCCAAAGTCAGCAGAGAAGATTCGCAGTGCACCACTGACAGACTCTGCTATCCAAAGTCAGCAGAGAAGACTCGCAGTGCGCCACTGACAGACTCTGCTATCCAAAGTCAGCAGAGAAGACTCGCAGTGCGCCACTGACAGACTCTGCTATCCAAAGTCAGCAGCGAAGACTCGCAGTGCGCCACTGACAGACTCTGCTATCCAAAGTCAGCAGAGAAGACTCGCAGTGCGCCACTGACAGACTCTGCTATCCAAAGTCAGCAGAAAACACTCGCAGTGCGCCACTGACAGACTCTGCTCTCCAAGACGCGTCAACTGCAAGCTGGGATCTTCCTCAATTACGGGACTGGCACGGACGAGGGCAAGACGATCAGCGAGGCAGTAAGGGAGAGCGAGCGCGAGGGAGTTCTGAGGGGCACCGCCAATGGAAATCTTCACTTTCATCTTGGGTAATTTCTTGCGAAAGCTTTGCTCAATATGTAGGAGGGTCGCGGCCAGCCACATTTGCATGAGAGTGCTGCCGCGGTGGCTCTTTGCATCGGGAAATTCGATCGGAAGCTTCATTTGAAGCTTACTCACCATCGATTTGATTGGGGCGAGTTATGTATTTTAGACGAGGTATCAATATTACATACAAGATGTTCACGCCCGACATGGCCGCAGCTATAAGGTTTGGCGTCCCTCCAGATTTACAGAACGTTTTATGTTTTCCCCTCTACCCAACCAATGGTTTTGGGTCCAGGGCGCATTTCTCACCGGGAGCTCTCAGCAAAAGGACCCACCTCCTTCCTCCAGTTGACTCAGTAAACTCACTCGAGGCCGCAATACGGTGCATGTGCTCGCCTTAGATGATCGTTGTTTGCGGAGCGATTAGGCTTAACTCACCTCTGAAGAATTCATCTTAACTTGTAAACTGTACTTTTTTTCTTTTTTAGTCGTGACGGTTGGAAAGTGCCATGCATGGGAGCCTTAGCGTGTACACTTTGGTATGACTTGCCTTCATTGATCGACACCAGTGATTGCCGCTACTGGCTAAAATTTATCGTAGTTTATTCCTGAAGCTCTAGCGGGGCTGTTCCTCTGTTCAGAGGCTTCAGCCCAGTGTAAATCGAAGGGATTAAATGAATGAAATGCTCTAACTCCATGCAAAAGGACATAGGCGCTGAATTTATATTGGATACTGAATAATCAGCTGCGGAAAAAGCACAGACTGGCCTCTTATATGCCTTGCATACAATTTCTTTAATATATAAGCGAATATTTTCCTTTATAGAGACTGTCAATGGAGCCATATCTTCGTATTGCTACATTGTACGATATTATTAGAAATGGACACTATTTTAGAGGCTTAAAGTAGAAAAATATTGTTTCCTAATGAGTAGACGCAGATATGAATCACGAGTACAATGCCAGGTCAGTTATCGGACACTGGTATGTTAATATATACCGTATATTGTAGCATGACGGTGGCAGTGAGCTGACTCCGCTAGAATTTATAGCTTAATCCAAAAACTTACATTTTTCAAAAGCTTGATGGGCCGGTGACGTAACCCACATAATTTTGAATTATTTTGCAGTGCAAGAGTTAGAAAGAATTTGAGGTTAGACTGACATTATAGACAATATGTTGCTTTCCATTAGATTAAAGGTCCATTATATAGGGCTATAGACAATGTAGTTTTAAGTGAGTGTGGGTGTGTGCTGTGCTGCAATAGGTCAAGTGAAATGCCATAGGCCACCGGAAGTGCACATTACAATAGAAATTCCGTGTCACTGCAGTCCAGCTTGATGTTATTTACACTTTCATACGTAATCCACTGATGTTTTTGTTACGGTAATGCATTCCATACACACAGCACACCTCTCGAAACTTCACCTTTGCATTTCATTACGGCACAATTGAGTGTGGGCGCATAGCTCTCATTTAATTACATGACTGTCAGCTGCCCCGGAGCCTTCACGTGTCATACACCAGAATTTGTGTACAGTCCGACAGCTGACGCATTTGCTGCTGTATTCAGAATTTTCTATTATACACAAAGCCTTGCACGCACATCCATCGATCACTTGTCACGTTATGCGCTCACCGCTGGCTCGGTGTTATCTAGTACGACCCGCATCAGCATTTAAATAATACGTTACCAATGAGATATCTCACCTCGTATCTATGCATCAATTCATGAGAGCGCCATGAAATTCTAGTTAGCATTTTACCTCACACACAGCCACCCCACACCCTGAAATTTCTCCATGTGGTGTTTTTTTTAATAAATATAACAAAATGTCACAATGTGGGTGTTTATTGGACTCCTCCACGAATCGAAGTTCTTGTATATGGCATTTCCTAGATACCGAATTAAAAATAATCTGTTGTCAATATTTATTGACAAATATTATTACCTATGGTTTCGTATGGAACTGTATTTATCAGACTAGACTGTATTAGAGTATATATTCATACTGAATAAGAAGACGTATAGCAAACATTGACATCACTGTTTGCAGCAGAATGTCCCATGTCAGCTTGCTGATAACTGCGTTTACTACACAATTCAATATCTTTTCCTTCATTAGATTAAAGTTGTACTATATAGAAGTAAAGACTAGCGTGTATCATATAGGTGCTTAAATAATTTATTACCTTCGGAAGTGTCAGTGCGCTCCATTCGATCGAACACAAGAGCAGCGTATGTTCAAGTATTTCTGTTGTGCAGTTGAGCTACTTAGGGTGGAAATTTTTCCTTCCAGATACTCGATATTTGCTCCTAAGTTAAGAGTACAGATGCCAAAAACCTAAATGGTAAAACTGAACGACAAAAGGTGTGCCTACAGTATATTGAGGACAAGCTCTACTGCAAAGTTGACACAGTTCCATACAAACTCTGTAAAGTACAGTCCTCAGTTTCATTTAGCCGTTCATGCACCAATATAGCGACTCGACCAGGCGCTATCCAGGCAACACCTGCTGGTGCTGCTCAGGCGACGTTTTACATCAGAAAACTGCTTCCGCCGACCACGATGGCCGACCATCGCTGTGTTGCACGGCCGTGGCCACGGCAGTAAAGATCTGCTGATCTCGAGCATGATAGCTATTGAGCTGAGGTAACCGTGCCACCTTATGGGTGGACTCGAGTAGCCCATTTTCATCAGATAACTTATTCCCATTAAGGTTGATTCCTCGGGAATTTTAATCTAAACTCAAGATTCGTTATTTGCGATCGAGCTTATGGCACTAATCGTAAACCGTTTCCACCTAAAACGGTCTCAATTTCAGTCCCCTACAGTCTACTGCAGAAGTGGACACAAATTCAATCTTTATGCACAGGACTCAGTTTTCAGCCGTCTCAGGCGTGATTGGTTTGCTTTTAACGTCGGAAGCTCCATCCATCCCAAGTTGCACATGAGCAACTCAGAATTGAAGTTTTGGCTTAGTATGGGATGGTCAGTTTAGAATATAACGATGGCAATGGTCGACTCGGCTACACCCTAACTAATATATGATAAATAAGTAAATATTGCGCTGCGGGTTCTACGGTCAAAATAGATAGATAATAATAATAATAAATAGGAATTTGCTCGTTTAGAGATACTCATGGAAACTATCGTAATTAGTGACTGGCTGGAGACAGATGTTGAGCGGAGTCTTCCAACGTTCTTCGTCATTTCGCAACTCTGAAGCAATTAATCCTGTAGTTAAGAGCATACACGTGATGAGAGTTTCATAACTCATTCAGGTTTTCATACATTCGTTGTTATGTCTGCATTACATGCACATCCCATGATTAATGACATCTGTATTCATCTCCATTTTACACCTCCAAGTTTGAACATGCGCTGAACATTGTTTGGGTGTTGAGAGTACATTCTAATTGCACACAGAATACAGTGATGTGCCTGGTGGCTGCAATAGTTCATGCCTTATTATACCTGACAATCGCGATTACTGACTATCAGAAAAAAGGACAGTGTGTGTGTGTGTCCATTACTACCATTTTCGTGCTTGGTTAAGATGACGAATTTGATGCGTCAGCTGCTGCAGGCTGAGGGAGACAAGTTCCAACACCAGCGTTGGAGAGCATTCAGGACGTTACAGAAGCTCAGTTAGCAGAGGCAGAGGCTCTCCCTCGGATGGCTTAGACGATAACGCCTATTGCTTACGATAAGACACGAGTCACCTCTTCTGTTACTCCCCAGCAGAGACCAAAGGACTGATACCAAACCCTAATAGACCTCCCTAATGACCTCGACCGCCCGCACGCACTATCCTCTCCCTAAATTAACACTAACTACCTCAAGTCAGAAGAAGCGCCGACTCCATTCGTCGGATGAAGAAAGCACCGTGTATGGAATGGAGTCTCTTATTGTGCCGCTTGCTTCTTTACGCGTCTTAGAGAGCTTTTGATAAGGCGCTGATGGAACGAAGCCGGGAGCCATGAAGAAGGTCCGTGAACTGGACCCATATAAAGGTCAAGATAACGCTCGTCCAGAGAACTTGGCACATAATTGCTCACAAATAGATAAGTGCCTGCAGATCAACACCTAATTTTTTGTACAATTCCAGTGTTTTTTGCCATAGTTGCGGAATCGTAAATAATTTGATGTAGCGCTAATGTTTATTTAGTTCACGTTGATTTACAAGTGCATCTGCACGTTATTTATTTACACATACTTACATCATTGTTACTGAACACAGAGACTACTAACTTGTACAATACTTACACTGTTCCAGTGTTATGGAATCTACTAAGTCTCGGTTAAACTTATTATTATTATCATTGCTACTACATCTATAGTTCGAAGTAGAGAATATCCACAGCTTCCATTTATATATTCATAACGGAAATTGAGTTTTTCGAAGCTTTTTACCCAAGTATATGTTTCATGTCTCTTCACTGGGATTTGTTTTCTAGTTGCCGCTGTGCTATCATTGACCTCCCTCGTAGTGGTGAGCTGTTATACCCTCAGTGGCGGGACAGAGCTAGAGTGCTTAGTTAGTTTTCTGAGATTCTCGGATTCGCTTCCCCGTCTTGCTAGGCTGGTGAAAACTTATGATACTAGGATTGGACTGTCAGCATTTTCGACATTCACATCCATTGCGGGTGCACTCATCTAGCTAGAAATGAGGACGGTCTGGGGGGGGGGGTCGCAGTTGTCATATGAACCTTCCGACTCAGTAGCTCTGCCAATCTGTGTTCCACTGCAGCCGTGCACTTCTCTGGGACCAAGCGTCCATCTGTCTACAGCACGAGTCAATGCATGTGCATCTTCCAGTTGGGATGTACACTAATTCTACCGTCAAGTTCATTTAACCTCGAGTTTCCCTATTTACAGCACCTCTGATGCAGTGCAGCATGAACTTTGCAGTCGCTCGTCATGTTCCTTTCCACTAAATATCTGAATTAGATTTACTGAATATTGACGGTCAACATCAACTGTTGTTTCAGCAGTGATGAGTGCATCATCTTTACATTCGCATTCATTCATATCCCCTTTGGGTCCGCGTCTGAGCCTATAAGTACTAGATCCCATCACCCTGCATGAATATACGGTGTACGCTTGTTACGACTTGTTGTAGTGAAGAGCAAGCGGTCCCTGTATTAGCAACACTCTGGTGACGCTATCTATCCGGTCCAAGAACTGCCTATTTGCTCACACGAGTGGATATATGATCGGCTGTTCTTCTGTTGAGGATGGTTAGTTTGTGTTTAGAAGAAGGTGCGTTGGTTTTCGCTAGCTCTTCTTTTTGTTTGTCCGTGTTTTGATATTAAATAAAAAGATTCAATCGTAACTGTTTAGGGCATCATTCGTGTTGTTCCTTTGTTGGCGATGCTGCCACAGTAAGTAACTATTTGTGCGTCGAGTGTCTCCGTGCCCGAGCCGTGCCCGAGAATTATGTCTTTCCTTCGTAAATTTATTTTATCGTTATGAGGAATTATTTACAGGTCAAAATGCCTTATCTGTGTGCTAACTTTGAACAACAGGCCCCGTTTATAGCCAAGAAAGATCATTCGCATCCTGCAAATAAAGGCAGTAGTTGAACTGGCTGGACGATAATTAGCGCCACTTTAATTTTTAAATTGCTTCTTTGCAACGTATCTCTGTTCAAAATCCGTCGTAGCGTTAAGGGAAACATGACCGCAATGAGAACAGCCTGCGTGCCGGTCTGGGTTTCCGCATTTTCTTCATACGGGTTCATAATTGTTCATGCTTTAGCGGGTCATGTATGTCTCGACGGACTCATCATCCGCCCTAGCCTGAGCTGTCCTCCGTCATCCAGCTTCGCTATACAT
>LQNS02278159.1:3005085-3043134 GCA_001587735.2 Parhyale hawaiensis | reverse complement strand
GAAGTGTTTTGCTCAAGATGTTACTTCTGCCTGTCTATATAGAAGACCTAAGGATGACAGCACGACAAAGGATCAATGAAGAAAAGAAGAAAATTATGAAGCAAATAAGAGAAGAGGAGATTCCGCACTGGCCTAGAGGCATTAGGCAAACGTATATGTTTTTGCGTGAATTCTTCACGCACGGGTCCACTAGTATAGTAAATTATAGAAAGATATAACGTCAATCTCGCCGTCCTGCCATTGCTCCATTCGACTTTATCAGCGCTACAATAACGTCAAAAAGAAGCCGCAGAGCATTTATTGGTTACATATTTTTTATATTTTCTGTACGTCTCACTTACATATCCACTTACCCTCTCAGCAACTGCTCCACGAGAAATAGATGAACATTGACATGGTCAAAGGCTCTCTGGAGAGACCTGACGGCGGTAATTCCCACAATTACGAGGTAATCAGACACACTTGTACTTATTAGGTCGATCATTGATGGCCTCATTGTAGCCATGGAAACCAGTTTTGTAAAGCCTTACTGAGATGTTATATAGATTTGGCAGGGCTATAAGATATTGCTGCGCGTGTGAGTAAGTGAAAAAGTGTCGTTCTTACGTGGTGTTTTGGACATGTAAAAGCGTTATTAGATACCGGTGTGCGTGTGAGTTATGAAAAATTACATGACATGTTCTCGATCTGATAGCGTTAGATGATGCTTTAAAGTACAATTTGAGTCAGTGAAATGCATCATTTTTCGGTTCACACGATATTCTTCTGCCCTACGTTCACACTTCAAAACATCTGAATGTTTCGCTGGGGTCCTCGCATATATAACTGTATGTGCTCGGTAAAAGATTTGCTAAAGTGTTAGAAGTGACGTTCGTGTATTAGCAAGCGTCGCTAGTCAAGGTTTGGATGTTTTTTCAAATCTAAAATTTATACTTTTGTTTATATGGACGCAGCAACTCAGGTGAACGCTGTAAAATGAACGTAAAGCAATTGACGACCTCGTGAAGCAGCCTTTATGATAACTATACCATCACTGCTATATTTGATACCTGTTTGTGTGCGCGTGAAGAAGTCAGAGAAAATATAATCGTTTTATGATGATGACCTCACGATGCTACTTCATGCCACTATCGAATGTAGATTCGTGAATCGTGTTGTTCTTGTGGCAAGTTCTGGAACATGGCAGCATCATTTGAAGTTGGGGTGAGTCAGGGAAGCGTGAGGTGGCTTTGATGAGATTGCTTTATTAGCTTGTACTATTTATCTCAATTTATATAATGCACTTATCAAACTCTGCCATTTTTGAGGAAATATACGAGGAACATAGTCTGATATCCACGATGCTGAACATATCTGTACTGCGTGACCCGACGCGCTCCTTCCAGTCGCTCAGGACGAGTGAGTTCCAGATTTTTTTTCACCAGTTCGCTGCCCTTTTTTACGTGGACCCGGTAGCTGAGGGAGTATTTCGTCAAATCAAAGAGCCGCCGTTCCTAATAAGCTCGTCAATATCCGCTTGCGGTTCCGGGCAACCACACGTCGTCGAAATCGAACGCCTGTCTTCGTTTGCTCTTCCATCAACCGATGTTCTGCCGCACCGGCGAGGAACGCATGAAATGAACAGGCGGCGCTAGCGGCAACAGGGTCGAGCCTTTTCGAGGGAAGTGTTCGGTGGCTAGCGTTTTGTAATACAGACTATTCAGTCAATTTCTAGTATTAAATTCGGGAGCCTGGAGTTGCCATTCATGCCAACTAAGGCCGTCTTAATCGTTATCGGTTTGCATGAAATTCTATCCATAGTAGTTAATCGAACCGTCAAAATTGAAGCTCCCCAGGTAAGGTAAAGCTCTTCGCGCTATGTTTTTATTTCCCTCAAACTGGATGTAGCGAACACGCCTTGTAGTTGAGAAAGAATGGCTGCAGCTGCCATCGCATGTACAAATAAATCTAATGCTGCGAGATACGTTTATAGTTGCCTTGTTTGCATAGAAAAGTTGACAGTTGCCACTGTTAGAAACTATAGCTTAGATCGAGTGGCTACCAATGCAATAAGAAGTCAAGGCGACGTTGCTGTTAATGCAAAAAAGTTGCCGTCGTAATGCAAAGTTCTAACTACGTAGTACAAACTGCAGACTGCTTTAACTTCAGTGGTTACTTCAGGTAATTTTTTCGTGACACATAAAAGATCATTTCATCCGTAGAGAATGTAAACATTTCCTTGGCGTAACATATATGCACAAAGTTCTGTGGAACAAGTTGTATAATTTATTATTTGTGCTAGGGTGGCTCATGGGCTTATTTAATCCCTTAGTATTTTTGTATTCATCTCCTAGGTGACATAGGATGGGTCCTAGGCCATAGGGTTAGACTAGTTAGGTTCGCCCAGCCTATATGTTATGGGGCTTGGCGACCCCAGAGTGCTCGTGTAGGTTACCTTAGCTATATTAGCGAGGCCGTCGGGACGACTGTCTTTCGTGTCCACTTTGCTTCCTTCCCTTTGCGTACTCCAACTTGCTTATACTTTATTCTGTTCTTCCTCTTCTTTCCTGACTGGCTGTTTCCATGTGCGTTGATCCTGTGTGGGAACACCTTCCTGCATGGGTTCCCTGTTTCTATCGACATACTATAGCTAGGTATGTTTCTTGTTCTTTCTGCTGTGACTTCGTTCCGCTTGGAAACGGAGGCTTACACATTTCGACTATAACTGTTTGTATTCAGTTAGTCGACAAATACCTTAGGAGGCATGAATGACACACCTATCAACAGTTTCTTTCTATTATGCACAGAGAAACAAGCAGGATAAAGAACCGAAAATGCGACAACAAGCTCTTTACTACAAATCTATACATAAACGCAGTCTATATACAGGACAATGCATGTAGCACATATATACTAAAGGTATCACCTTCAATTATACTTTTCTCTTCATTTTTATGAATATTGTATAAATGCAAGATATGCAAATTATTTGCAGCATACGCCTTATAGTTCAGCGCTAGTAAAGTTTGTACGACTACGCCATAATTAACATCGATACCAAATAATTCACTGCTCTCTGCCTGAACAGTTTCATCAGCGCGTATACAGCATTGTGCATAAATCGAGCCTAAGATACGATACAATGCCTACTTACTTGATAATAATTTCATCTCTGCCCTATTATCCAGCCGTCGCCTAATGGAAACAACATAATGCTACAGAAAAGCGTATGCCAAGAGTTCCTTTCCAGCCAGGAAATGATGACCAGATGGAGGCAAAAAATGGCAACAATTGTGACCACTTGGACGTAATTTGTGCCTCATTTTCTGCTCATTTACTCACTAAAAGGCGCGAGAGTGCGGCGGAGCTGGCGCCTTGCGAGATGCTTCTTTTCTTCGTGCTCAGGGTGTGCTCCTAAAATGAGCCTTACTTTTCCAGTTTAGAAATGGGCTCTGTATTTTTTAAAGCACCCAGTTGGACACTTCTGCTGCTGCTGCAAGTTTAGAAATGGTCTGTCGGATATCTTGTACGAGTGAAATGCACTGCTCGTTACTTGCTTTGTGCACTTTAAAATTTCAGGAAATTCTCGCAAGATAGCTGAGCTGTGGCTGCTTTGAAAGTGTAATAATAGTTTCAAATATCATCGGTAGATGCGAATAGAAGAGCTAAGCCGGTTAAGATCTCGGACTTGAATTCACACGATGGCAGACACTAAAACTGGTTCTGAAGTTTTCTTCTTCTGTATAAATTGTTATTTTTTAATTTCTTACAATTGTTATTATTGCCAATAGTAGTGATGGGGTGAATATCCGCATCCGCGGGACATCCGCACTTTTTTGACATCCGCAGCCGCATCTGCATCTGTGGATGCTAAGATGGTAACATCCGCAATCGCATCCGCGGATATCAACTGTAAAATCCGCAGCAAAGGAGGTGCAGGTTTATCACTGTACACTAAACTCATCCATACGGCTGAAAACTACAGATTCTCATTGAGGTTGAAATGTGTGCAAGTGCTGTCCCTGTCAACAAAGCACCATCTAAGTTTTTCCCCCAAGTGTTGTATAAACTGCCGTCGTGAGATGGGGTGTGTGCATTTTTGGTGGGGTGAATATTCGCATCCGTATCGGCGGAACATCCTTGCCTTTTTTGACATCTGCATCCGCAGATACATCCGCGGATGTCAAGATGGCAACATCCGCAAGTGCATATGCATCCGCGGATGTCCAAAAAATGGTATTCGACCCATCACTAGTCAATAGTCATCATTGTCAGTAATAGCATTCCAGATGAACAAGTTTCCTCAGCGTTTCAATCGTAACAGTGATTGAAAAGATGAAACTTCTATGTAATAATATCCATAGAAAGGGAACAATAATTCATTTTTTTAGCTAGAGCCTGATATAAATTATTTGTGCTCAAAATATGACATTTTTTAGTCATGCGTAGCAGACTAACGTAAAAAGGCGAGCTATAAATGACTCTAAAAACCCTATCAGCAACTGATGACCGCCTTTTGGAACAGAAATACTGAAATATAAAATCCTTGATATCTGGGACCAGATTTTGGGCGTCATCGGTTCTTTATTTCAACCCTGATTGAGAGCGCTCTAAATTGGATGATCCTCTCAATTGATGGTCAGTTAGGAAGCGCGGAAAATAATTCCCTCGAATATTTCTATCGACAGCTAACGAATTCTTTTCAACTGAGGAGGGAAAATTCGGTGAGAATTCCGGAACCTCAAAATATTCCAGCGGGAACTGGAATGTATGTTGGATAAAAAATAATGTTGGGAGATCGTATAAGGTAGTGCGGGTGCTTCGCATTCCAATAAATTTCGGATTGTGAATGTAATAATGAGAAATAAACTTAATTAGAACGATATGAATTTTAGAAGGTCTGTTTTTAGTCGTATTAGATCAGGATCAATTAAACTTAAAAATATTGTATTTAGGTGCTTGATGCGGAAAATTTTACATTCTACTTCTTTTACTATTCTTTTACTATTGACCCTAGAGTGTTCTTACTTTGTGGTTGTACATTCATGTAAGAGCATCTATGTGGCGCACGCAGTTGCAGAAGTTTTATGACAGTGAGAGCATTTTTTATTATCACTTACTCCTTGTAACTAGGAAGGTGAGTTGTAATTCGTAAAATACCAACTAACGTACTGCCTGTAGTCTTAAACTACCGTTTATTTCCACAGTTTCGTGGTTGATCGAGCGGGTTCTCTTAGCGCCCCCTCGGCATACTAAGCAGCTGAAATGCTATCGTGTTCTCGCTCCAGTTTTTTTCATCAGTTCTTGGCCTCCAAAAAAAAGGAAGATTGGCAGGGAAGTCATTGTGTAAAATTACACACTGCGGCCGCGGAGGCGCCTGGCTTCAATGCAGGGAAATTCGGACCGACCTCGCCCAGCATACTGATGACCTGGCTACAGCTGGTGCTGGTCTACCAGTGCCGCTCTGGCTGCTGGCCGCGTCTTGGAGATATTGTTGTAGTTCTTTCACAGACTCTGGGGGTTTTAAAATAATAGGAGCGCCAGGTTTACGCTTCTTGGGTGTCTTGTATTGTATGTTTCTGTAAGAGACTTCGATGGTTTTGTTCGTAGAGGTGCCACAGATATTCCTACACACTGGTGGGAAATTTTGTTGTTCGACCTTGTATTCTCAGGGTTTTGTTCATGGTACGCCAGATATTTCGATTTGCAAATATTGTCTACTATAGTTTAATGAAACAAGATTCTTGGTGCCAAATACATATATTATTTTTTACTTTTTATTTGATGAAGTACTTTCGTTCATTTAGTAAAATACGACTGCTTATGTGATTCGAGCGGATGTTAAGAGAATGCTTATCGTCCTTAGGCAGATGACGAGAATTGTTGGAAATTTTTACTTCGATGAGAGAATGCGGGAATCGCACATAAATAAACAAAGTATCAAACTGTCAAAATGCATTCATGTATGCCGCCGAAGTTTGACAAAAGCACCGAAAGAGAGGCAGCTTCATGCACAGTCAACCCATCATACATTTCAATTGCTACTTATTTACCTGCACCACGACGTGCGTTTCCGGCTCAGTATCACAAATGGGCGAGATCCGAATATTTGTTACCCATTTTCTTCGGCCTAAGCTGATCTGGTCGATGATCCGTGCGTCAGGTGACTTCTGCCAACACAACATTCACTCCTGACTCACTTTCACTGTTTCTGGGATGGTTGAACCCCATGCTGATGATATTGTAAATATGAGAGCAAATGACCACGACTCGGCAGCCAACAATGCATTAGGCCGTGCTGGGTTGGCCACGGTTCCAATCGCTCACTTCGCGAGCCGAAAGAATCAGCCACTAATGACCCCGCATCCATCACCCGCCTGCTTGTGTTCGGCCTGCTGCAGGGTCGTGCTTTTCTTGTGAACATTTCGCGGTCACGTTCGCTGCTGTTCTTGTAGTTTACGTTTCGCTGCTGCAGAACGATTGGTCCCGCGGTACCCTTAATATGATGTGCAGTCTGTCTATACCAGTTTACGTTCTCATCATAACATGGCTGTAAAATGCCTGATACTTTCCGCTTTTCTCAGCGTGATCACAATTTGCGTGCCGATTTCTATTTCCGCGGTGTGTTTGTACAATGATTACTAATTTCCGCTTCCCTCTGTATGATCACAGTTCGTGTCCTAATTTGAACACTCAGAGTATACTTATTTTATGTCTACTACATTCTTTTTCTCCCAGTGTGATCACAGTCTGTGTACCAATTTACATTCCCCCAGTGTGTTTGTATAATGACTACTACTTTTCGCTTCCCCCACTGGCTGTGATCACAGTCTCTCTCCCAGGTTACAATTCCGCATTGTGCTCGTATACTAGCCAATAGTGTTCATTTCCTTTACCGTGATATCGAGCTCGTCTACTATGCACTGTACGATGTACACTCTTACTGTTTCATTTCCCTGTGTCTACAATTAGTTCGCTCTTCCCCTATTGCTACTGCTTTGCGGCTACAAGCTTCCTACTTCCCTGTTTGATTGCAGTTTTAGCATGCTTTCTTATCTACGTAGATGTTTTCCACTTTTTATCCCGCAACAGTAGTTTTTAGTGAATGTACAATGGTGTATAAAGTACTTTCTCAGTACTAACTTAGCAATTTCTTTTCTTTTCAGACGATTCTGAATTCAATGCACAAGTATCAGCCCCGGTTTCATCTGGTCCGAGCAAATGACATTCTCAAGCTGCCATATTCCACCTTCAGAACTTATGTTTTTAAAGAAACTGAATTCCTCGCAGTTACTGCATATCAAAATGAAAAGGTAAGAATGAATTCTTGTTCTCTTACATATTTTCACATTCACCAGATGCACTCTAGTCACATGGAACCCTTAGTTCGAAAATCATGTAAATGGGTTCTTAGACAGCCGACGTAATTTTACATTTTTGTTTTCGCTGTGCTATTCAAAACAATAGTTCAACCTCATAAGTATTGTGGCCCTCCTCTTACAAATATAGCACATGATGACTGGTATCAGATTTTGCAATTTTCTTACTCATTTATTACTAAAGTCTCGCTTCGGCGCAGAGAGACTAACGAGTTCCGTATCCTCTCATTTTATCAATTTACCAAGCTTCGCATTTTCATTATTATCGCTACATGCAACGCAAAACTTTCAAGTTCCCCAATAGTACCTTTGTCATTTTCCTCACTGTTTTGTACAAGGAATTATCAAGAGTGTCAGAGCGCCGCAATGCGGTCGCGTGTCCTGATGTGGCTGAGAATGACACTCCGGTCACACACGCGGCGACTGGCGTGTCACTCGTTGACACTTGACACATATTGCGTGTTGCCGTGTCACCCTTCAGCCGCTATAATCATAAGTTGCCGGCCCACCTCCAATCGTCAAAATAACACCAACGATAGGACGACAGTCAGTCTTTGCCGTACAACTGCAGCTGTGCCAGAAATGCATTAATCTCGACAAATATTGAGATTCTAAAAAATAGCCAATAAACTCAAAAAATTAATAACCAAAATTCCCTTATCCCTTATAGTATTTTTTTTATGCTTGAAACTTTTCATACACTCCTCGTATGTTATACGCCTCCAAACTATTTATATCATATAACAGATGCATAGCAATATAATATTACTAACGAAACATTAACATAAACATCTTCTTTGATAAATCTAAACTTATCTGCATAATGTTCATATGCAAGTGGTGATAATTTAAGTTCATTTAACTTTCCTTTCCGATAAAATAGCAAGTTGCTAAGCCGTTAGTAATAAAACAATGGATAAAACTTGCTTTGGAAAGTGAAGCCAAACTGAAAGCACTAGATTTGTACATTTGGCACAGTTGAAGTCTTTTGAGAACACTATCGTCCAATTTAAGCTTCTAGTTGTTAGCAGAAAGTGAACCGAAAAATTGCGCATGGTATGAATAAATTATCAAAGATGATGTTTATGTTAATGTTTCGTTAGTAATATTATATTGCTATGCATCTGTCATATGATATAAATAGTTTGGAGGCGTATAACATACGAGGAGTGTATGAAAAGTTTCAAGCATAAAAAAAAATACTAAAAGGGATAAGGGAATTGTGGTTATTAATTTTTTGAGTTTATTGGCTATTTTTTAGAATCTCAAAATTTGTCGAGAATAATTACAAAAGGCTATGCTTGAAAAAATAATCATAGGTTTGACCATGGATCAACTCTTCTTATATGCAGCGATGCCTGAAGCGTTACATACGCCCCACGTACGTACAAGTTTGTACTCGCGTGCAAGTAAAACTTAAGCGTCAGACTCATAGGCTGAAATACGATGCTATGTTATTTCTTCTTTCGGTAACCCTACTCCACATCACAAATTCATTATATATATATATAACTTATTTGTGGGTAACCCTTTTTTTAAAACATCTTTCTTCATAAATCGACCGTATTTACAATTGACGAAGTGTTTGCTAAGTTTTTTAGACTACTGTAAGAAAATTTGAGGAAATTTGGAAAACCTTATAAGCGAATACTTCAAATGTAAAGACAGTCGCACCTGTAATGAAACATTTACATAAAACCAAGAAGCTGTTCTCAAATCTTACCATATATAATTAAATTGACGTTGAAATGATCTATAAAAACATTTCCCTTACAGCATTCAAGGCTGTCCTAGAAACTAAAACCGTGAATCAGCATCTGCAACGGCAAAAATTCTTGTAGTGGTCGTAACACTCAAGTTCACTTCAAAACCATCAAACAATTAACTCAGTTAACCAATAAGTTCACACACACTGTCCTATGCAAGGTAGGAACGAACATCATTACAAGGTAGATAACTAGGAATCTGCTAATCACCTCCGCCAAGGAGGTTATGTTTTCGTCGTGTTTGTTTGTCTGTCTGTCTGTCACCATGATAACTTAAAAGTTATGAACCGATTTGGACAAAATTTACAGGGATTGTTAGGTATGTTAGGAGGAACAGATGATTAACTTTTGGTGAAGATATGTCCATCCGTTTGTTTGTTTGTTTGCCTGCCTCATTTTTCTCAATACCATAATTCTAAAAATTATAGATGGCTTTTTATGAAATTAACATGAGCTGTTAGGTAAATAACAAAAAGTAAATGACCAAATTTTAGTAATGGTCTGTTTTTTCGTTCGTTCGTTTGTGACTGTTTTTAATTTTATGCTTGTTAGCACAATAACTAAAAAAATAATGAATGGATCGTTATGAAATTTATAGGGGTTGTTAGAAATGTTAAAAGACATGAATAAGTGGATTTCTTTGCAGATCGGATCGTTCGTTTGTATGTTTGACTCATGTTTGTCATAACGTTTGTTAGAAGTATAACTCAAAAAGTTATGAACGGATCTTCAAGAAAAATGCACAAGCTGTTATTACTATCAAAAGGCACAAATGATTAGATTTTGGAGTTTATACAAAGAAAATTATGCTTTCAGAGCCAATTTGAATTTTTTGCTACCGTTGCCTCGCTTGGCGGAGGTATGCGCTCTCAGAGTGTTCTAGTTTGGTACTGCTTTTCATATAGAAGCAGATTGCTACATGTGAGATGAATATTTATACGTTCATGGGTCTGGTTACATAGTGCTGTTGATATCTATATCAAGCTATCACGTTCAGTGCAAAGGACAGTAATTATTTCATTTAGTATCAAACTGACTGCTCCATATCAAATTTCTGATAACGCTATATACAGCAGCGTAAAATTACGTGTTCAATTTACAAATACTAAAACGTTTTTTCACCTTTTTCACAGATCACTCAACTGAAAATAGACTACAATCCATTTGCCAAGGGCTTCAGAGATACAGGAGCTGGCAAGAGAGAAAAGAAGTAAGTTTAATTAAAATTATAGGCATACTGTAGCTAACATATTGGTGTGTACACTGTTGTATTTGTGACTATGCATTTTGCCATGAAACTATCCTAGGTAGCCAAGGGCTTCAGAGATTCATGAGCCAACAAGAGAGAGAGAGAATGAAGTAAGTTTTAGTCGAAATTAAAAGCATGATGTGACAAATATGTGGGTATGTAGAATATTTTAATTGTGACTGTGCGTTTTGCCATGGAACGATACTAGAGAGTCCGGGCTTTGAATTATATAAATGTTTCTCAAGCTCTTGATCGCAACGTTTCTGAAGTTTTAAAAATCCCTCTATATGGACAGCATCTCGGTCTCGCGACCTGCACAGCTGTGATGTGAAGCTTTATAGTCGCAGCTGTGTGAATACTCTGAGTTATCGACAGTAACAAAGATATAACCATTATTTTATTAGCGATGTTGATTGAGAATGTGCGCACCATTTCCAGTTCTGACTCTTATTATGACGCTTACACCACTCTTGGAAAAAAAACCTCTTACGAACAGGAACAAAATTCTTCTCCCTGACCTAATGGTATTGTTTGAAGACAGAATTGTCTTAGTCATGTCAGTTTCATTATTTTCACTCAGCCCTACTTACACCTAACTTTTACGACTACAATATCTTTTACTTTACAGCTTATGCCAAATTTCACTGGGCTACACTACCAAATTGTTATTTTTTTTCAAGTAGAGAAAAAACGCAGCTTTCAAATGGCCTCTTCGACTTTCTCACCGTGTTGCAAAAAAAGCAAAAGGCTCTCCCCGAGTTGAGTCGCCATTCCATTTGATCTTTTAATAAGAGAGAAAGAGAAGGAGCGGCAGCCCCGGAGCTTCTGTTGGTGCCACAGTTAGCTCAGTAAAGGGCAATATTTGTTCAGCAATTGGTAGCTTTCGTTATCCTCTGCCGACTTCTAGACCAATGTGAAGCCTTCTCTATCCCGAACACTCACCTACAGTGTCACAAAGGTAACTTCAAGTGCTAAGTCTACTGGCAGATGGAATTGCTTCTTTCATATAAGCTCGACTCAATCGTTTCTTAAGTGAATGTAAACAGTCAGAGCTGAATGTCGTGCTGGAATATTTCCATAGGGTGTTTACTCCACGGCCATGCAATAGCGACGCTTTGAGGCCGCGGCTGCTTCATGGCGCCCTTCAGAAGATCGGTTGGACTTGGGAATGGGGAAGCAGTTAGTGCCCATCGTGCAAAGTAGTTCAGAGCGAGGCGTCCTGTGTTGGTGAAAACCTGCAAATAACGGAAGAAATCACAAGACTCGGCCCACAAACAAATTGATTTCCATATAGCACGCTTTCCATGTTGCTTGACGTGCTGATGCTCGATATTTTCATCTCGACATATTTTCAGAATAATTGTTTCGAAAATTACAAACGTTGCATGCCGTTTAATATCTATTGACAAACACGAAAGGTTATCCAATACCGTCCTAGCATGACATACATTTTTTTTTAAATAAGAAATGCTGAACAAAATTTATACAATTAAATGATCTGTGTTACTGTGTAACTCCAGCAAATCAACTTTTCATCAAAGTCACTGTGTAGCTGCATAGTATGTGGGACATAAAAAGTATATAATGAAGCACAATGTTAATATTAGAAGTGAAAAAGTGTAATATGGTAATAGAAAGGTTTTAACCTGCAGCATACGTCCTACGCAGCAGACGTACCTATTTGTTTAGTTTTATAGATCATTAATATCGGCCAAATAATAAATATGTTCTGTTCTGGACTCATTTAAAGCCTGAAGGTCAGTCTATGGTGCAAAGTGTAATCGTTGCAATTCAGGAAAAGCCTAAAGAAAAGGTACCTGTTCTTCACAGAGGAGTGTGTTCTTTGCTTAGGAATATCATTCCAGCATGTTTGCAGTGGTTGTTCTTTAGTTGCTCTGACATTTTTTCTATTTCTATTTTCAGCACGAGGATATGCACCACCCGCCCCAGCAACGGTAACCTCGATATGAAAGTTGATCATCAAATCGCTTTGCCTAACATCCGCGGCTTCGACAACCTCGGCCCTATGGACTCTTCGGAAAAGGACGAAGAAGAGGACGAGGAAGACGAAAGAGTGGACGTTGTTGGGAATGAAGAAGATCACCATAATGATGGGTCATCACACGGTGAGTATTTGTTTGATGGTCTCTTTCAATGACTTGAGGCGCCAATAGTCTAAAAAAGTGTCTCAACTATTGCTACTTTCTCTTAGGTACCAATAATAAAGCCATTGTGCATGTTTTACTTTGGAAACGACCTCGTGCGTTAGAGGGAGCTAGACTGTTTTGTCAATCTTATAAATATATAAAACTGAAAATTTGACGAATGGCTAAATGTATCATAATATGCATATTAAATAGCAATTTTCTCTATAAGTTTCAATACAGCTTTGCAGTGTTTCGACAACACTGAGCAGCATGACCTTTTATGCCGGTTCCACACAATTCATTCGCACGAACAACGTGATGCGAGGATGCGTATCTCGCATGTCGTTCATGCGACTGTATCTGTGCTACCGAGTTTAAATAATTTTCAGGAAGACAAGTGAGCTGCCCATCCTCGCTTCCAGTTGTGCGAGCGAATGCATATGTGGCGTCGGCATGAAAGTGCTAGATTTATTAGGCACGTCACTTGGTGTTTTGATTTTTTTACACAGTGAAATTCTTTTTTTTTCGTCAGTATGTCATGAACTGACCTGCATTGTTTCTTGCTCTTACAGAATTAATGGATTCTGACGTATCCGTTGAAGAAACAAACAACAATGCGTCAGAAGAAAGTGTTCGTGAAACCATGAAGAGAAAAAGCAATTTAGATTCCACCGACATGGACGAAGTATCTAATCTTGCCGCTTTGAAGAAAGTAGCCTGCGAGAAAGATTCTACCGCACCCAATCCAACTGATCCAATTCCTAATATCACTGTTGGGCCTCCTTTTCAACCTCCACATTTACTGCCGTACTTGTACCCACATGGTCTCTATCCAGGCATGCCGACACTGGCTGGACTTCCGGGCCTTATGCTCCACGGAGCATCCGCCGCTTCTGGTCTCAATCCATCGACGTTGCCATTTTTAGGGTCCCCGCCAGGTACAGGCCCACCACCCACGGGGTCTTCTCCACTGTCACCACCAACGTCACTTCCCGTTGCACATAACCTCCTCCTAGCTCATAATCTACTAGCGAACCACCACTTACTTGGCTCCCACGCCTATCGAGGCTTGGCAGGCCTCACCGGTTCCAATGCAACTTTACCTAATTCTAGCCCTCCTTCCAGCACTACAACGGAGAGGATAAGCTCGAGCTCACTTAGCGCGGCACCTCCTGCCACAACAACTTCCCCGTCAGCCCCACTTCCAATATTGCCTGAACGGCTTAAACCACCTCGATTTACTCCATATCTACCCACCTCATCTTCTTCCTCATTATCAGCAGCTTTATCAACATCTTTGTCTTCGTCTCTCTCGTCATCATTAACGTCATCTCTTCCCTCATCCGCATTATCATCAGTATCATCTCTCTCTTCGTCGTTGTTTGGAGATTCCCAACTAAGTGGTTCTTCGGCATTCTCTGCGGTGAGTCCAAAAGCTTCGTCTCGATTGGAGGAAGTGGTACGACGATCTGTAGCCTCCCATGGGCATTCCCACGCTGCAAGCATCGCTTCCGATTTAAAATCAATTGAGAAAATGGTTAATGGACTCGACAGGCGTTCCGAAATTCCCAACTCTCTCAAGATCTCTGAGAAGTGAAGTCACGCCCCCTGGATTTCCGATTTAAATTCTGGTCCGTCGAGTTTTGGTCGCCTGCTCACAGTCGGTCTTTCGGACGCCACTGTTGGCTCAGACCATCTGTAGCGTCTAGAACTACGTACATTTGCAATACTCTTCAACTCTTGTCACTATTATATTCTGTTTCATCTCAGTGATTCATGAAGTTGTGAACATTTAAAAGTATTTGAACAATGTGAAACTTGCCCTCTCATTAGAGAACTCTACCAGCCGAGCTGACCGCCCTTTGTTATGCTGAAGCTAATATTCAGGGAAAGAAAGATCTTCACTTTACAGGTACCTCTTTGAAGGCAGTCTCTAGACCCTCTCCACTCATTCTAACATGACAGTTCCAGCTCTAATTGTCTCCCGTCATCTCTGTTAAATTTTCCTCCTCTCAAACGACGGCTTTGTGCCTCTGTCATAATTCGTTACTTGGGTTTAAATATTTTGCCTATTTGATTTTTAAGTTTTATTATCTTCAAATAAAAATTTTTATTTATATTTTAGGTTGTTATACTAATGAGCTACTTAGATTATTACGCTCTCTGATGTTGAAGATAAGGCAATATGATGTAATTTATTACGTGTGTATGTAATTATTAATACGCAAGCACTGTAGGTGCGCATGTACAAACTGTACAAAATAAATTACGACGTCCATTGCTTTTCTTTCTTTATTAAGTCTTTCTCTATATTGTTTTCTCGTAGTCTTCGTGTTTCTCGATTACTTGCCTATTTTAGAACCAAGCTGATTTTTCAGAGGCGATTTGTTTGCGAAGATGAGCCTCATGAAAATTGAACATCATATTTTGTTTCAACTTCTAATCTTTTACTCTGAAGACACATGTGAAGTTATTTTGTCATGCTATTTAGAATGGAAATGAAGCTAAGTTTCTCAAGTAATGCTGTTGTTTACTCGTGTTTAGGGAATCTTAGAAGTAACGTGCTTCGTCGAGTTTCACATGATAATTAAGTCCCATCACTTTAATTTTAATTTCCATCAATTGAAGTAAAAAAGGGGGAGAAACTGACGATGGCTAATTAGTAGTAACAGAATCTTGCAGAATTTAGCGATTGTACATCAAATTCTTAAATTAATTTTTCCGCATTAATTTCTGGGCAATTCTGAAGTGTTGTGACCAAATAATTTCATGCGCGCGTGTGTGTATAATCTCGGACTTGCTTCTCTGCCACTATAGGATTCCAGCGATTCTTTCTTACCAAAGATGGGCATCACTCCTACAACTGTGCAAATGTTTTACTTAACCCATAGTGACTATTGTGGATCAGTGGTCATCATTAGGTGTACGGAGATCACTAGGCTCGTGTTACTAACCATCTGTTATACATGGACAAACATCTAACAGCTGGAGATCAGATTTATTCAGGGTGTTCAAATAACTTGGTTCAATTTTAAATGTAAATTCAATTTTAGCGTCTGATGGTGTTCTTTTTCTTGTCAATTTCAAAAATGAAAAGTTAAAAATCGAATAACTTTCCAAGGTTATCGAAGCCTAAAACGGCATTGAATGTTGAAAGAGAAAAGCGTTTTTTTCAACATAATCACCAACCTAGAGTGAAGTTGAGAAAATTGTTTGTACTCGTAAATTCAAACAAACCATTGCATGTTCATTTGCACCGTTCAGCTGTAAACTGCGTTGCAATGCCCGACAATCCATACCTTTATATGCATCATCGCGGGCAGGAATTAAAGCTTTCCACAACTACGTTACGTGGAATTTTTGGCAAAAAATTTGTCTCTACACACTAACAAAATTGAATTGGCACGTGAACTGAAGCCTACCTGACCATTTAAAGCGCCGTGCATTCTTCACTTGGGTGCACAAACAAATAGAAGCCAGTTATGATTTTTCGCAACAAAGACCCACTTTCCTGTAATTGGATTCATCAATAAGCAGAATTGTCGCCGCTGGGTTCATAAAATCGTTGAAATTACCGAAGACTGAACTTGTGAAAAATTTGAAAGAAAAAGAAAAAATCGTCAGACGCTGAAACTTAATTTACATTTAAAATCGGTCCAACTTATTGAAACTCCCTGCATCTGAACTGGCTTCTTTGTTGGCAATTGTCTCTTAGGGCCGAAAAACATAGAATAATTTGTGTTGACATTGCGCATCAAACGTTAATTCTGTTGTTAGCATTTGTTTAGACTCAGGAAAAGAATGCTACTGGATTTTTTCAATTATTTAATTATGCAGTTGGAAACACTCTTCTTCTACGTAGGTTGTTGAGCGTCTTTTGGAAAAACGGAAAAATTTTTCTTTTACTTGTTTAGCTTTCAGTTGCCTCTCTGCCTAAGCTACTACTAAGTACTAACTGCTGCACAGTAATTTTGATATCATTGTTGCACCTATGTCAAACTAAATTTTTTTTTCTGAATATTATAGAAAAGTGTAAAAATGTCTGTGTGTCTAAATACTGATCATGCATTCCTAAAATAAAAAATCGAAGATATATCATAACATATGAATAGCTGAACAGTATCAAGTGTTTTCTGTTTCACTGGTGTGACTTACGATCCTAAAAGTGACACGTTTTCGCGTGTCCTTTCTGATTACTTTTTTTTCTCTGCATTGTTCCTATCTTATTGCGTGAAGCATACTTATTAAATCTTTCATCCTAGGTAAATTGCAGCTACCACATCGGTGTCTCACAATACGATATATATGATGTACGCGAAAGGTAACGACGTAACGTTACTAGTGGCCAAGTTGTGTCTGCTAATATATTAATAGAGGTCGGCACTCTGCGGCCCAGTCCAAAGCCCATTCCCCTTTTTGCTGTTTTTTTTTTTTTTTTTTTTTTAATCTCGTGCAGTGTGCGCGACTGCCTGCATGTGCTCGCACTTTTAAGGAGGGCATCAAGTTATGAAAAAACAAATCAATAAAAAAATCAGCGATTTTTGTATTGTCTGTGCTTGAGTATTTTCTTCATGATGAGTAATTTGGAGAGGAGGGAATGGGTTGTACTCTAAAGTAGTATAAACATGCTCTCAAGTATATCTGGCGTTAGCGAATACCACATTTTTCCTAAAAACGTTTGCTAGTGAAATAGGTATGGGTTTTAAAATAACGATTTGGAGCTTCTTAGTTATATTATATTTGAATATTTGTCCATTTTTCCATATGCAGCTCTCCGTAAATAGAATGGAAAATGCAGCCTTCATTGGTGTTAAGATCGATATGGTTCAATGTTCATCTTAGACCCCTGAGTTTTAGTGGTCAGTGAACGTAAGCATACATAAAATTTGTCTAGTGTCGATCATTTTCTCTAATAACACTGTTCCATTGCTGTTATTTATTTATTTTTTGCTAGATTTTTTTCTGTTGTCGTGCAGCAGTTGCCACGCAGTCCACTGAATAAAAAGCAATGCAACCAGCTGGCCAATATATGTATAACTGTGTGGCTTAGGTTAGGGTTACTCTGTTCTTCCATAATCCTCTCCTGTAATTACGAAAGTGTTGTGAGCGCAACAATGAAAAATTCTACTCATCATATTGTCAGTTGAGTTGAAATAAACTTGGTATTGCTATATAAAGGAGACAGTTACATGTGTAATGTCGCTTTATTCTATCAAACTCTTATGGAGATTAGAAACAATGACATAATTTATTCAATACCAACAATGTGAAATTACAAGAAACGATTTCGTAAAACCCTAGTATGCATAGTGGTATCTTTGCAGAAGTCAATAGAAGCGTACACTAATATTATGCTAATCTAAAATTGATTACCATTCGGTTCTGAATTGTTGAATACAGTAGAAAACTCTGTCAGTTCCCTTGATAAATTTATTTTAATCTTACCGATTCTTGGAAGTTCATTATACGTGTCGGAAAGATGAAGTATGTTGTCAGTGAGTAGCATTCTTGTAGTTTAACTATACCCATGCAATATAGGTGTAAAAAGCTAATAATACACAATGAGCAGGCCAGCAGGCAAAGGCCTTTAGGCCAAGATGATACGTCGATTCAGTCATTAGTATTCATGAAGTTCATACACAAGATCATGTATGTGCTTCAGAAAATAATATGTTGCAGAAATATGTTCCTAAATCACACACTTTTCTGTTCTTTTATAATGTACGTACGCTTTGACCCTTTTGCTTAACAAGAAATAAAATTGCATTCTCAACGATTGTAAAAGCTGGTCAGCTAACCCCACTGCACTGTTATTTTATAAGAGAATCGTGCATGGAATGTTCCAGTGAGCACCAGTTCCAGTGAGCAGCAGTTCCAGGGAGCAGCAGCAGTCGATTGCTGTCACTGTAGAGGCGGCGTTTCTCTAGCTCCCAATATGGTTTTGTATAATTAGGGTAGAGAATGTTGCTACGTATACTTCGGCCATGCAAACTTCTGATAAGAGATCCGTTTGTACATAACACGCGCTGTATATAACTGCTCATCAGCTCACATCATCGCCTCTTCTACTTTGAAAATATTTCTTTGCCAAGCTATGAATAATTTTGCTAGTGAACCTCGACTCAGGAAAGTAGCGTATTTAGAAAGACGAGGTGTAGATTTATCGTTTCACCATTATGGCAATGAATCTTATGAAAGATTAGGCTGTGTATTCAGCGAATATTGGTCCTCAGACGGTCACTGCATATTAACTCAACCAGAAGTTACCCTTGAGAATAAGTGAAAAAATGTATTGTATTATGTGTATTAATGGCAAAACCTAGTTAGGATTGAAGCAGTTGCAATAGTCAAGAGTTTTTGCAGTGTTTTCAAAATGGTTTAAAGCGTTATTTGAGCCATATACACTGGCAACTCATAGTTCGAAGCGTCAGACGAGTCAACCGGTATTTGAACTTAATTGTTACTGGGATTTTTTCAAGAGTTTCTTCATCAATTCCACTTTTTGATACCAAATTTGAAGATCGTTTTTTTCTATCATTTGTTTTAGTAATCGTGTGCTTTTTTTATTTCATCAACTGGAACGCCAACTGGAAGCATTTAGTGACTTTATTTTATAATGTCATTCGTTGGAAACTGTCAATGACGAATATTTTCTTTAAAACTCGGTACGCTAGCCTAGTATCGATAGCAAATCTACAATCATCGCCCCCATAGGGACTTGGCACTTGTTCTTAAGTTCGCAGAAGTAGAAAATATGTATTTTTTATAGATCAGTGCATTCGTTCGGGGAGTCGAATCAACAAATACAAACTCGAGGAACGAACTCAAGGGAAAGCGCATGCAGGCCAACAAGCGCTCAAACTCCGCTTATCATAAATTTACGATTCGAAAGCTCGAGAAATGGAAATATGTCCGAATTGCGACTATTTGGTAAAATTTTCTTCATCATTCTGCTCTATAGTTATTGGTTACTTGTGCAATGTGTTCATGGTCACACTAACTGATATGGATTCCTTAATTAACTGATGAAGTTTTCGAACTTTTGCCTGCATCTTAAGCGGAATTGCTTGCATCTTTTGTTAGATGTGTATTTTATTGCTACTTTATTTTTTATGTAAAGTCTACTTAAAGTTCAAATGAAATCTTCCTTAACTTCCGTTGTTACAACTCAGCCTGTCATAGAGCTGCGGTGGACCCAGGTATTCCCTTACGTACAATATGTACAGAGAACTCACTAATTGGTTAAGCAGCTAAATGATGCAACACGAAAAGTTTTGGTTTTTGACTTAAAATATATAGTTATGTCAACTACTACGTTTTAAGTGCGAAAAACTAGCGTTTTTACTTCTCTGGTTGAGAGCTAGCTTGCAGTTATCGACTAGGTACTGTCTTCGTGCTTAGGGGAGCTACGACTGAATTTTCAAAGAATTTTGGCTCAGAGGAACAGACCAACACTAGTTCTGACCGCTGCATTTGCCAGTCACAGCTAGCATTAGTTACCGCCTGCTGTAGTGAAGCGAAAGTTAGGCTGTATTCGTGACAGAGTGGTAAAGGTAAAGTCAACTTGATCGCACACCCCAAATGAAAACTCACACGCATTGGTTCGTGCTGCAGATATATGCTCACTGGCCTCGAGCAGTGTACGGCTGCAGTCGACCAAAAATTGCAGTACTATTGCACCACAGACGGAAGATTCTAATGCAAGAACCTGCAACTTTCCGACCATCTCCAATTTTTGTTAGGGTCAGTATCCCCGAAATATTACCCGCAGTAGCGGGAGCCGAGAGCACTGAGCTCATGACACTAGTAATGAGCGAGCTCTTGCGGCACTTGATGCGCTGACTCAGCATCTAGCATCTGCCCAGCTTCCGTGGGGGTACTTACCTTTCCAAGAAATGGGATGGGTAGGGGGTATGGGTCGTTGCATAAGAGCCTTTCGTCGATGGCGCTACAGCTGCTCTTAACGATGCTTGGTCGACTGCAGCCGTACACTCCTCTGGGGTACGTGGTCTATATCTGCAGCAAGAGCCAGTGCTCGTGGGTTCCCAGTGAGGGTGCGGTCAAGTTGACTTGACCTTTAATAGCTTCTGAATACTGAATGCTGACTCAGCAAGCTAAGCTGCCCTGGCAAGCAGGCTCGAACGTGCGCACCTGGGAGCCAACTCCAACATCTAGTGCCCTCGCCCCGGGAGCAGTGTCTGTTATGCTGTTGTCGTGGCAGGTTGTGTCTGTAGTTAGTACCACGGCACATAAAAAATTGATAAATCTACATACTGCATTAATTGTCCAAGATGTCTAAATTGCCATTAATACTTATGTGCAGAATACAAGCATGCAAAATTTGTATTATGAACGTTCTGCGACGTGTCATATGATAGAAGCGATTTGGAGTTACTCGCCCTACCTAGCTGAGGATATTCTCAATTTCCTTGCAGGCAATCTATCGCCATCTGAGCAGTTCATTAACCTCATAACAACCATTTTTTTATACATGAGTTGTGCCAGCTCGACAGTGGCAACTCGTGAGTATAAAAGAGGAGGTGCTGCCTAGTTCTACGCTAGAATATTTACAATACTAAAATGAACCAGACGAGGGCTACTGACGTCACTGTATAGTAGTTTCACTTGCGATCCACTAATTTAAAACAGAATAACTAATAACCTACAGATCCAATCCACAAGTCACCGCCGCTATTGGCGTTCTTTTTAATAATATTAATTGAAAATATGATATTATTCAACGCTGTGTATCTCGATGCTTCATGAAGTAACGTCGTAGGCTACCTGCTGTCAAGAACTTAAGCACGCAATGCAAATGACGAAGTTGACTGTTTGTGAATCTGCTGTTGTTAGAGGCAAGATTGGAACTGGTAATTCCGGCTGCTTCATATAAATAATTCATTTCGGCTACTTTCATTACGTTTGCCAGTTAGTATGTGCGTAATTTTGTTTGCTTTAATGGGAAATAAATTGGTGGATGCGTTGTATAAATCAAAAATCTTGAGCTCACCTTTATGTGGTACTTGTGCATTATATAAAATCAAATCATTTTTGTATTGGAAATAGCTATAATAAGTCCTAAATAATCCTGGCAGAACGAAGCAAGCATATGTGCTGATGAACTGTTTATTTCTTCTTTGCAGGTAAAATATGTATTTATTAAATACACCACACCTTTTAAATTGTTCTTATAGCCATCAAACATGTTGCCAAATGTCTACAAAATTGAAAATAAAGTAATCCTTTATTTTTGTTTGTTTTACATAGTTAACTGTTAATCTTTCGGTATCATAATATCGAATACTACTGTATAGGGACGTAGGGTATATTGTATAGCCTCAATTGTGACATGGAAATGTTACTATTATTAAGTCCATAACTTATGTACACCATAAAATAGGTGCTACTATATACTTACTATCGAGTGAGTTGAGCCTTTGATGTGAATATTACAATTTCATAATAATATTGTGGTGCTCGAAATATTTTTACTGTAAAATTTATTTTTCTTCGAGAAATACGAGACGAAAAATTTCATTTGGGTTCTTGAGTATATTAACTTTTAACTTTGTGAAGTGAATCTTTGCTAAATTAGTGAAAACTTTGGTCGTTTGGATCTTCAAAGTATAGCTGGTGTGCTGCCAATGGTGTTCGTTATCGGTGCATATGACCAAACAAACTCTATTTAATCATTTAGAGCTTTGAGTTGTACACATGGTAATTTCTTTTGCATAACATGATTTTAAAGTTGGAGGTTTTTGTGGCCCCAATAAACTCTATAACGCTGAGGCTGCAGGTCTCATATCATGCTTCTAGATATGGTATATGCTATTTGTATTCACTCTTTTGAGTTGCAATAATCTGGACATTATCGATTTGTTTCTGTACTCTTAGCAGCATACACTTTATTGATGTTTAAGTCAGCCTCATCACGCACGCCATATGTAGAATTTCCATAGAATTATGTAATATATGTGAAGCATTATATTCCTCCGGTGAAAAATGTAGATACGCGGACTTGATGGTGAGAAGAACTACGAATAATTGTGTCGATATTCTGTTGGTGTGGCAGAAATATTTGCGTTTGCCAGCCAGTTTGTCAAATCTGTGAATAGCGAGAGGCATTCGATATGCCGTCTGACGTGCTATCAAAATATACTCTTTTCTAAAATATTCTATTGTTTTATAACCCCCATCTTTTTAAATATGCACTGCGTGGGAAATGTATCGTTTTCAGTGCATAACGATAATGCTCTTATTCTTGAACCTTGTAGAAATGCATTATCAGACTGTGCGAAGCAGAAATCAGTCACAGAAAGAAGCTTAGAGTACGGAAGAGAATAATAGGTTGATTTAATTACTGGCATGCGACCAATCTGTAAAAATGATGAAAAATGTGTCGAAGTCTATCCGCTAATAAATTTTGACTTGAAACAATTAGTGATATTACTGCAGGATATAGTTATATACGAGTACATTTCTCCTAAAATGCATGTATATTCATACCAGCAAGGGCAGAAACGCCTCAGGTGATAATTACTTTATTGAGTTGTACAGTCACAAAGTGCTTTTATTTAGCAATTTTTTAGGCATCGCATCGTATACTGTAACTTCCTCGATCACACGTAATTAATGAGAACTAGAAAAGTCTGCATATAAATTTCTCTAGTCTTTTGTACAAGGTTCAGACTCCCCTAAAAAAATTAACTATTAATGTTCGTTTTGCCTGTTATGAACGATTGTGATGCAATGAGTTGCGGATTGTTACATAAAGCACAGAGCATGTCTGATAATTTTTCCCGCCAGTTACACGCACTGTAGGTGGGTGAAGAACATATAGTTGTGCTCAACTATCTCCTACACCGATGTTATAAATCTTGGTTTAAAATTTCTATTTTCTGTTGCGAAAAGAGTAAATTGTTTTACTTTACACAATGAAGGTACGCTTCCCTGAACTTTAAATTAGAAAAGCTATGAGCAATAGCAAGACTTCCAACACAGAGAATCGTTATATTTGAATATGAATTAAGTTTCCTGGTCATAAAAAAAACTGATAGATCAACGAAAATACCAAAGGTTAATTTTTGTCTCATTTAGTTTAGTAGAGGAACATCATTAGTCATAGTTAAACTATTCAATCTTATATGGTTATAAAAAACATTTAGGACGTATAGGTAATGGATTAAATATTTTCTATACGAATTCTGAGATGTTACAATCCCTGTTGAGTTTTGTCCTTCGTTTAGCTAGCACTTCATATCAGACTGACTTATATCGTTGTCAAATTTAGTTCTTGATGGATGATAGTGAGCGCAACAATCTTACAGCAACTCATTTTTCTTTAATTACGCACAGAGAGACTAACCTGCTTCTAGCTTTAAATAATCGCGTGCGTTTTTGAATAGTACAAGCTGAAGCTCTTCGTACATTATTTGTTTTATCGAACTATTGGCGCATGGTATTTCACCAAATAAATGTGCACAAACGGTTAATAGGGAAATACATAAGTCATAGCGGGTGAAATGTGAAACAATCTGAAACTATTCTCCAAGGCGATTGAAATAGGCAGGAAAAAATAGAAATAGTACCTGCCATGGTAATTTTTAAAAAAATAGTCTTAAACTTTCAGAAAACAAAATTACATCAAATCTGGCCTTTGTTGCAATGCTGCCGAGTAGTATATGAGAACGTATTTTCAATTTATCAATTTTTTATCATTACCTCCTCATAAAAGGTTAAGTCACAATAGAACGATCGTCAACTATTAGCAAACGCTATTTCAGTATCTCAATTGTTGAGCTCATTTTTAGATGATGGGAAATTCATTTTGCGCCAACCAAATAGTGGGCTCAGGATGGACAAATAAGATTTAAGTTGTCCATGAAACACTGCATAAGAGATCGCCTCCATACATACATGCCGCATCGATCGAGTCTCACTGGAGTGGCTGCCACAAACTCTACGGTGTTTGCGACCACACTGTCATTTACAGGGTTGCACCTCGAGCGGTTCCCCTATGCATGAGACTTCAGCTCAAAAGTCCAATGAAGAAACGTCTGCAAGAGAACTACGACATAGACATATGCAGTGCATTACCTAACACTATACTGTTTCGAAAGCAGGGCATCAGGTTATCTACTGATTGTAAGATTTTTTGCAACCAATCGACGAACTGTCAATAAATTTAGGAAAACTGTGCGCACAGCACAGAGCGAACGTTCGACCACCCAAGCGATCTCAGGCTTTACAGTTTTTTATTAGAGTTAATTTTAATAAGAATCTTTTGAAACAACTACGTGGTATACTTCTAAGGAAAGTATGTTGCTTTTAATGCTGTTTTTTTTCCAACAGCACACGATGCAGTCAATGCAGCAATTGTTTAGTTTGGCTACACAAAAGATTCTTCACGTTTTCACCATAGTTTTTAGCGATGCAACATATTTCCGGGGGCATTTTTGCAGTGAAAGGTCTTTCATTTAGTAAATATTTAGCTGCATGTCTTATCTCAGATACGGAACTAGTTTTTAAACACAAAACGCGTACTGAATAGAGTAGCAGTATAATTTATTCACTACGTCCATACACGACACTCGGCGTTATGAAGGATAATGTAATTACATATATCCCGACGTAACTCAAGGCGTTTTCACGTCATGCACTTAGGTTGGAATGATAACACCAGATCAGTTCTAATACATCTGAAACTTCAATTATTGGACTTCATTTCACTAGTGTCAGTTAAATTTTAGACGGCAATTGAAAACCGATTAAGCTTGAGACAAAAGAAAACTCAGTCTTTTGGAGCTCTTATGGGCTCTTCGTCAAAAACTAAGTCCTTTGGAGATCTTACGTGCTCTTAGCTCATCATATATTTATGCCAACATGTACAGTGCAGTGGCGTTTCACCGCTTGTGGTCTTCAAGAAAAAGCAAAAGTTTGGCAGAACAGTGACGTAGTATAGCAACGCATTTGCCGCTCACTTCTGGAAGTGTAAGGGGCTACTGCGTAGAGATCAATTTTCAGACACATGAAAATAAAAACAAATATGTGACTTTGAAAAGAGCCCAGTTCTTATTCATTGATTACAGATACTTGTGGCTACATAAAATGAACCTGTAGTGGCTAGAATAGAAAATTCCCAGATTGCCTGAAATTTAAGATATTCACTCGTCTTGCATGCGAGATCAGAATGCATAATTAAGGTATCGCTACAACCTCTTCACAAAGTGGAGTGCATTAACGAAGCTACACCAGCAATTGAAAACAAGACTTATGTTCACTAAGAGGGTTGTGTGTTTAATGAATAAATATATATATATATATATATATATATGGGAACTATATAGGCTATCAGACCAACTGAATACTTATGTACATGTCTACAAAAAGGAAAGTTTGACAGGTGACCGAGAAATTAATCTTTTGGAACTTCAGTAGAGATACCGTAAGTCGTTCCTGCTCTGTGTGTAGGCTCAGGTAAGTAATGCTCTTGAAAACTAAATTTAAAACAATGTTACAGTTTGAAACATCTATGTATAGATGACAATCAGCGCTAACTAGTAATTAGTCTAGTAGCATTTCAGGGGCAGCAAAGTCGTATGCATCTTGGTTTAAAATTTTGCTGCAGTCCGATATTTCTCCACATTTCTCCATATTTTCTAGAGTTGCAAATATTTATTCGCCAACTGTAGGTGTGTGAAAGTGAATGTGTGTCTGTGTACAATACTGTAAAGATGAACGCACGCAATCTGTTGCATTTTCAGGCTGGTGTCTGTGTGAGAATTTTTTTTTTTCTTTTTATAGGGCGAGCCTCACGAAGACGTTTAGAGCGCCTCGCCGTAATTTATGAGGCCACTTTGCCAGTGCGTTATTGCGGCCATTATTTGTTTGGTGTGGGGGGGAGGGGGGGAAATGGGACCAGTGAGGGGCGAGAGGGAAGGATTGCTAGCGTGAGGGGCGAGAGGTGCAAGAATGGTAATGTGGGGGTGGGAGGAAAAAATTGTAGTATGAGGAGTGAGAGACGAAGAATTGGTAGTATGTGGGAAAGAGGAGATGAATTGATAGTGTGAAGGTCGAGTTGTGAAGTATTGGTCAGGTGTGGGCAAGAGGAGATGGAATGGTAGAATGAAGGCCGAGAAACGAAGAATTTGTAGGGAAAGAGGTGAGAAGAGAGGATGATTTTATGAGGAATGATTGAGAAGTAAATTTTTGGTAGGTTGAGGCGCGAGACTGTGATGACCCTTGGGCCACATGTACTATAGGTTTGTATCTAAGAACACAAGCATGGCATTGATAATATCGCCATCGTAAACGATAGAGTTCAAGACTTGAGGCCTTTAATGGCTTTATTGACGCCGTTGCTGTGGAGCAGCGGAGGCGGTGGCCACCACTCAAGTTAAGATACTACAGTCTTCCAAAGATAAACTTATGCATGACACGTTCATCATAGAGGAAGGATTTACTGAGCAGAAGATAATTCGTTTCATAACTATTGATTAAATACACCCGCATCGCAATACTAAATAAAATTCTTCACTCACCTAATCATGTCTCCTGCAATAACTCCAGGATACTCCAACACAGCCCAACAACGAGTAAAACTTCTCCTGATTGCACTACAAAAAGATAACTAAATAGTGAGCATTGTACGTACCTTAATTAATTTCGTAAGGAAAAGAGAGGCACTAGCTGTACAAAAGATGCAGTGTGTGTCGGGGACTCTTTTTTATCTCAATACCCAACCTTATCTTATTTTCTGCGGAGCGAAAAAAATACGAAGGTGTTAGAGCACAATGACTTTATTGCCCTCAGGTATAACAAGGCAGTACACCAGTGCAGCCATGGAGCACCAACAGAATTTGATAGCTGTAAAAGGCAAATAAAGTGTAATCAGGAGAAGCCGAATTGGTTTACTAACCAAAAATCTACAGACCTGTGAAGAGTATGTTTTTTTTTTCTACGCGGTGAGCACTTCATTCTGCGGCGCAAGACAGTCTTCCTGTACTCAACAAGTAATTTAAACTCTAAAAATGTGCCGTCTATCTGCAGGTCACACTCTCGGCGCCGCACACAAAGTACACCGCTTGATTGTGACTTCATGTTTGGAAGTTTTCAAAATTCTAAAAGAAGAGTCATGAGGTCCAGTTCTAGTAGCATTCAAAAGCTAATTTATCCAATTTTATTCAATGTACTATACGCCAGAACCTATCATTCAGTTGTAGTTACCGAGCCTAATTTAAATCAGCTATTGCAGTGGCAGTGTGGTTAGAGCGCAGCGATTGCTGCCGCAAGGTCTAAATTCGCTTCCTAGCCAGGGCAATGAAGTCTTGCAATGCTTGAGATTATAGCGTCAGCGTTTGTGATATTCCGGGTCCTCGATCTGCGGAGACACTCATCTGACCGACAATGGGGACGATCGGACGGTGGCTGTTGTCGTTAGCGAGATCGGTCCATGGCGTCATTGCTCGAACAATCCGTGGTCGACTGCAGCCGGACACGCCTTTGAGCCTAGTTGACAGGTATTTTCAGTACAAGCTTATGGAGAACCTGGTTGAAATGTGCAGACATTACAACTTTATATTAAAGTTCTCCTCCCTGTTATGTGCTCAGGTCGGCGCTCTTGACATGATGCCATCTACATGGCGCAACAGCCACAGTTCATTTACTAAAGATAGTTATGTCAGATCAAAGCGTTTGTGCATACATTTGTACAGAACTTCATAATAGTGACGTCAAGCCAATAGCGTCTCGCCATTGTGGAAATACCCAAGATGCTTCGCTGCAAAAGGAGTAGCGCTATTGGCTTGACGTCACTATCATGAAGTTATGTACAAACGTGTGCACAAACGCTTAGCTAGATCAGCCATAACTCTCTTTAGTAAATGAACTGTAACAACCCGGCTCCCAGGAGCCATTGCTGCTGAAGAAGCTGTGAGACTTGTGAAATCGGCCGAACGTGGAGGTGCTAATTCCTACGTCTGCGATGCGCCGTTCATAAACTAAAAAATAAATAATCCTGTAGCCTAGAGTGACGAAAATGTGATATTACTGAGATTTCCGAGCTCTTTTTAAGGCTTTGCAATGAACACGTGAGATATGACTTGTCCTGAAGCTCAGAAAGAAGCGTTGGTTTCGCTACTTTAATTCAGTTTTGTTGCATGTATAAGGCTGAGTTCACACGGTATTCTTCTCAACGCGTTCACTCATCCACTGTTCCGAATATTTTTAATCGTCTTTGACAGCACAACTTTGTGTACGCCACAAACACTTATTAAAATGTTAACCACCAAATAAGTGTCCTCTGTAAGTGTCAATGGACAATTAAATTTAGTTACAGATATCTGTTCAAATTTGAAGTGAACTAAAACTCGGGAAAAAGTACTCTTTTGTGACATTTCTAAGGCGCAGTAACACATTAGGACAAGTGCATGAGGGAACGCGTTGGTATGAAAGAAGTGTGAACTCGACCTTATCACCAACCCGATTCTGCTTGAGAAGGAAAAACTCCATGCATGGAGCACGATTGAGTTTGTAGCTGCCCGCAAGCTAATCGATTCGACATGTACGCTTTAAAATTAATTCTAAGTGAAGGAGCTAACGTTCATCTCAAAAATTCTAAAACAAATTAGAGTTCAGGGGACTTAGTTAGACTCGAATTGCCGTGCCAATCGAGGCCACCCAAACTACATGGATGGAGTGAGACTGGAGGCTCTGCAGTGGAGCATATGTTCAACGGCAAGCTTTGCTTTTTAGAATAGAAAACCACACAGCGCATTGCAGGTTTCTTTTTTTTTTTTATTCACCAGGACAACGACGCTACAAAACATAGGGATAAGTGAACGCATTGATATGAATGACGCGTGAATTCAGTATAAGATTCCAGTAATTTTCACATGCTAATAGCGCAGGAAGGAATACCAGTGCATATTCGCCACGCGATGTTGTAGAAATTGTAAATGACAAAACCGTTGAGACACTGAAACCGTTGAGAAATATGCAGTCTTTATGGAAGTGGTGTTACTACTAAAGTTAGAAATTATTGTTCCAATTTATCGTATACAAATACCTTTCTAGGAAAATGATGATGCGCGTATTGTAAAATCACCATTGACTGAGTTTTACTAATTGTTTTAAGCTGAATTAGCTTTCAAATTACTTTCCTGAGAGCACGATTTGCATTTGTAATTTTTGCACCACCCGAAACATGTTGGCCGTTAGAGTAGTTTGGCTACTTAGAAACATTGTAGACCATATATACAGAGAGTTTTCTAGTTAACGTATATAATGAACAATTAAACCAGGAACATATAAGTTTTCTGGTGGAGTGGGGGCACTAATACCCTCGACGGTGATGAGCCGCAACGGAACAAGTGAACAAGTGAGTGATATTAGTTTTGATGGCTATAAGACGTACCTAGTTAACCGTGCTGTATATAGTACTATAGGAAGTCCACTTCTTCACATACAAACTTGCAAAATCCAAATGTTCCTGAGTAAAGTATACAGTATTTAGTAACATTTGCCGCAGTGTCGCTCTGCGCCGAATGTCTCTTCAAGTTCCAGTTACCGCACACCTCAGTTGTTCTGCTCCGACGAATATTTTAACGAAACGCAAGTGCTGTTCTGATTTCAAGCTAAGCCTACGCTCATTGTTACCATGATGCAATCAAAGGTAGTTTGGCTACTCTATAACTTTTGTCATGCGTAAAATTATTGTACATTGGATATTGCTACTCATAGTAGCTACAATATTTTCTTTTCCTGGGAATCTTCCGGGCGAGTGTCATGCGCCCTTATGATGGAAAATATGGTCTTAAAATCATATGGTACGAGAACGATACACAAAATACACTAACTTGAATTGGTCTCTGTTGAATTTGTCAACGTTACTCAGTAATGCCCCTCAAGAGGGAACATGTAATGGGGTGCCCCTAATGGGGACATGGGATGGACTAGATATCCTAGCATTAGGTTAGTTAGGCTCACTCATCCCATTTTATTACTAAGAGTCACGCCCTTAGTCTTAGTTAGGTTTTCGGAACGTCTTTCCTTCGTGTACACTTTGCTCCCTTCCGTTTCCCTACTCCTAACTTATCTGTGGTAGCCCAACTGGGCCGTGACTGCCGCACATACGCCTCTGTTCCAGATGAAATTTTAATCGGACAAAGCCACAAGGCTTGACTTAAGATCTGGAACTGGAGATACAAGCATTGGTTGCTCCACCCTGAATAGTATCGCATATGTAAGAACTAAACCCATTATACTTGAGATAGTTAGATACGCCAAATTACAGAGTAAAATTGAGTTTTCGGAGGTGCCAGGAGTGTAATTGATAAAGAGCTAACGCATGGAAAATCGACTGGATGTGTGAAAGCCGGCTCGCCCCTCTGAAGTTCCAGAGAAGTCAAGTATCAATAGCTGAATTTCGCCATCCTGTCGAGGACTCTTTTTTTTTTTATTTTTGTGAAGTCAATGTTGCTCCGAAAGTTTAATTTTTCAGCGGTCTCAACCGTCATCGGTTTGCGATAACCGACTGAAACTAGATCCAAAATTATGAATGAATCACCCATAATAATCGCGACATACAACTCAAAGCTAAGAGGAATAGCTTGCTTTTTTCGCATTGTCCAAGTTAAAAACGATTTATGTAGCTATGTCAGTCTTAAGCCCGGTGCTTACGTAACAACTTTCGTTGGCAATGGCAGCCTAGAGCCAATTCTAGTAATCCGACTGCATAGTCGAAACCGTGACGGCGACATGACGTCTATGAACATCGTCCTGTCATGTTCAAACTGGTCATAATTACTAGTGATAGTTACAAGGTCATCAGTGGCACTTGCCGAGGTGTAAAAACTGTAGTAGCGACTGAGATTTTCGATAATTTTCATACAGTTTAATTTGCGCAAGATCAAGCTGAGCCCCGGCAGCGTGAATGGACTCGTTGAATTTACTCTAGGCTGCTCGCGCCCAAGAAAGTTGTTACCCCAATAGGTATAGCATGCTTTGTTCATGACACTCTGTAGGAATACCATTATTTGGTACTTGCCGTATATGGCAAGCTAGGTATTTGAGGGTTGAGTGAGCACCGACCTTCAGCTTCTATGTATAGCCGTTGCGACGGATTTCAAAGAGCGGGATAAAGATACAAGTATTGTGTAAAAATCAAGATAAACTAGAAACCCAATTCATCGAAGAACGCCGTGCATGGGACCAGGATGTCAAAAGAGCACGGGAAGAAGAAGAAGAAGAAAACAAAGATTATGAACAAATACAGTCTATCAAAATAGGAGAAGCAGAGTGGGTAATGAAAGAAATGAATGATGTTCCGAAATCTTAGTCAAGACTGAGTAACCTATAGGGCCCGAATGGGAACGTACGTGACTCCTAGCATTATAAGGTGCGTGGAAATTGTCCTAACTCGACACCTAGGATCTATTCTATGCCCCTGTAAAGTATTGAACATAGTCATGCTGGTGTTTGGTGCAGGTCTGATGGAGACCGCAGAAAGTTCTTGCACTGTACTGTTACTAAAGTATTTTTTTATTTCTAACCAGTAAGTGTCACGTGTGAAATTAAAAGCGTGATATGGTGTTATATTCGTGACATAACTTCTATGCATACCGTAAAGTTGCCATAGAAATCTGACATTAAAAACTATAAAAGAATCCTATAAAAAACGAATATCTTCGGAGTAAGTCTAGCCTTTCCCCTCGGTCTTCCCTCGTGAGCCACATGTACTGCACGTACAGGGATGCAGGCAGTTGTCGGCAGCCAGAAGGCAACACTACCGAGCATTAATAACATCAAAGAGCGTTATTAGTGTTCAAATGATCGCTCTGAGCCTTCCTTCATCATCGCTTGACGTTGTCTTAAAGACCACCACGGGGACGATCGGGTGACCATCGGTATTCTTGAGGCGACATTTGGTCCATCGGAGGCCATCGACACTAAGGAGTAACTGAGGCAACGCTTCTTCTTGGTATACTCGCACTGCTACAACAAGCTTGTATGTTGCCTAACTTGTGGCGAGAAACTGCTGCCTTCTTTTGCCTCGCATTGGAAGACCAACCCAAGACTTTCAATTGAAGGTGTTATCCAGTGGACAAACTCGTCTTGAGTTTTACAGCGTGTCACATAGCTGCGTTGCAAGTATGCGCTATTGTTCTGGTTTAGATTAGCAGGGGTTGTGGCTTTGCCAAAGGCTGATATGTGAGAAATAAGATCTTAGCCCATTATTTCTATGTAATGAAGGTGTTGATGTGTTTCCATACATTTATGACGAAAATACACGGCATGTTTTCCGCAGCGTTCATAATTTTGATTTTTTTTTGTTATGAGCACGTACAAACAGATATATATTCAGAGACGCAAATTTTGTCTTCCGTTATTGAGTCTTACGGATTTTGAGGCACGTTTGATGGTCGGCAAAATTAATCCTTAAAGGTTTGACTTCTCCGGAGTTGAGACAGGTCCCCTCAGGGGCATAGGATGGGCCATAGGCCATAAGGTTAGGTTAGTTAGGTTCGCCTATCCAATTTTATAGTGAGTAGCGCCCCCAGGGGGTTTGTGTATCGGTTACCTTAGCCATTAGCTAGGCCTTCGGGACGTCTGTCTTTCGTGCCCACTTTGCTTCCTTCCACTTTCATACTCCTATTGCTCTTACTCCTGTCTGCTCTTCATCTTCTTTCCCGACTTGCTGTTCCCATGCGCGTTGATCCTGTGTGGGAACACCTTCGTGCATTGGTTCCTTGTTTCTCTGTCGACATACTATATGTCCCTTCCTTTTCCTCTCTTACAAGTGCTTGGTACTTATTTAGGGAGGTTTAAATCTTCTTGTGCTACTACTACTACAACTACTACTACTACTACATGAGACAGGTGCGCTGGCTTCTACTCATTGAATTGAGTTTCAGTCGTAAGTCCTTGATCGGCTGTCCTTCAGGCTTCCATAAACTCAATCTTATTTCGTACAATAGTTTCCAGGCAATTCAACGTAATCTTCCAGTTTCTAATGCTTGCAACATGATGCAAAAAGACGAAGCAAACGCTCTTATTTCAAGTCCGGAGTAGCCAAGCGTCAATATCTTCATTTTGCATGCCAGCCGAAAGCGCCTTCCGGTATACAACATCAGTGTTTACAACTATTTAGTAGCAGTATTACTGACCAGCGAGTTGATGAACGTCGAGTGTACTTAACAACAAATAATTATCATTACCTTCGGCAAGGAGGTTATGTTTTCGTCGTGTTTGTCTGTCTCTTTGTCTGTCTTTCTATCTGTCTGTCTGTCACCAAGATAACTCGAAAAAGTTGTGAACCGATTTGGACGAAATTTACAAGGATTGTTAGGTATGCCAGAAGAAACGGATGATTAACTTTTGGCAAAGATATGTCCATCCATTTGTTTGTTTGTTTGCCTGCCTCATCTTCCTCATTGTAATGACTCAACAAGTTATGGATGGATTGTTTTGAATTAACATGAGTTGTTAGGTATATAACATAGAGTAAATGACCAAATTTTGGTAACGATCCGTTAGTTCGTTCGTCACTGTTTTTTAATAATTTTGTGCTTGTTAGCGCAATAACCCAGAGAATAATGAATGGATCTTTATGAAATTTATAGAGGATGTTAGTAATGTTAAAAGACATATATGATTGAATTTTGGTGCTGATCGGTTCATTTGTTTATATATGTTTTACTCATGTTTGTCATAACGTATTTTAGCAGTATAACTCAAAAAGTTATGAACGGATCTTCAAAAAAATTGTACAAGTTATTACCATCACAACGCACAAATGATTAAATTTTGCAGTTTAAACAAAGAAAATCATGGTTTCAGAGCCAATTAGAATTTTTTGAAATAGTTGCCTAGCTTGGCGGAGGTATGCGCTCTCAGAGTGCTCTAGTTATTATTGTCGTGAGTTTCTCTACGTGCTACATCCTCAGTTACAAGACAAAGGCAGCATCGCAAAGCTGTTCATACATTGACAGTGTACCAAAATTACCGTAAGAGACGCAGGATGAGCCATTGGGTTAAGTTGGTCAGGTTCCTCTAATCTATGTTATGGGGAGTAGCGCCCCCAAGAGAACCCTGTAGGTTTCCTTAGCAATTAGCTAGGCCTGCGCAACGTTCGTCTTTTGTGTCCACTTGTTTCCTTGTATTATCACGCTCCCCCTTATGATTACTTGTTCTGTTCTACCTCTTCTTTCTTCAATTGCTGTTTCTATGCACATATTGATCTTCTGCGAGGAATACCCTCGTGCGTAGGTTCCACTCTTCTGATGACGTGCCGTACAGGTACCTGTATCCCTTGTTCTTTCCTCTGTTAAATCGTCTTCATGCGGATACGGAAACTTAAACCAGTGATCACAACCGGTAACTAAATCAAGCTGAAAAATGTGCAAATTTCATAAAATTCTTTATAAATTCCCAATATTGTATCTAAGGAGGGTAGAAATTCTGATTACCCGTATCCAAGCTTTTACTATTATTGTGAGTCGCAGTAGTCTACCAAGTAGTTTTGCCATACTTGCTAATAACACGTGACTCGTGATTTATTTGCGATAACAGAGCGAGTCCTGTACAGCTCACCGCAACCCATAAGCGAAGGTACAGTTGGTAGTTCTAGGGGCACGGTGACTTGCAGGAGCTGGTGACAGTCCTCGACTGTTTCAAAACAAAGTAACCTTGTTCTTACCGACACACTTAAATTCACTACAAATGCAAACAAATGCCCGAAATATTAGAGAAAGGCTTTAATTAGAGGACCAATGTAATAGACTCCGTCGGCGTTGAACTTGCTAGGTAGAACGCATCAGCAGAACCAACTGTGCTTTTGCCGTACGTTATAACCGGCTTTTGGATATTCACTTGACTCAATGCAACTCTTTGTTTGAATTTAGTGAAAGTTGACTTACATTAGATCTTTTTTCTTTTTTTATTCAGGCGAGGTGTGATGGGTTTCTCAAAGTGAATACTGAACATACTGAACAAGTGTGTTACCGTTAAGCTTCAGCGTTTCAACGAGTCGTCATTTGCTTATCAAATTACATAAAGTTGAAATCGAACGCTGTACTACGGGTTATTTGTTTGTTAGGTTATAAATTTTTAATTTTTTATCGCTCTTCGTGAAATCTTCAACAGCTACAATCCTTTGAAACTTGAAACTCTCTACAAAATTAGTTCATTAAATTTAAAGCGCCTCTCTAATGATATCTTGACTACCTCTTGCCCGAGGTATTTATAGACAATCTGTGGGCTAGTTCGACGGATGAATTTACTTTCGTTTTGCTGTTGGTTCTGTCAGGAATAAAAACTTTATCAAGTCGAATTGGCGGCCCTCTGCTGATATTCGGAATCAGATCCAAAATCAGGTTGGCCGAAGCCCTTGAAGTTTGCGTGAGAACTTGAAGGGAAAGACTGTCGCACTTTCTAATCAGACGAGGAAGACAGCAACCACCGTTGCATTCTTTAGTTTCTTAAAATGCCCCTGATACGCCGCCGAACTCAGTTTTTAGCTATTTCTCAGGGGTGATCAGATTGGAATTAGTAACTGAAATTTGATCCCAATCAATGATGCCTTCATGCAACTAATATAAGCCTGCAGGCGGCGAGAAGTGCTGCAAAACAAAGACTGGCTAGGTTAGGTACCTTAGACAGTCAGTAGCTAGGTCTTCGGGACATCAGTCTCTCATGCCCGCTGTGCTTCCTCTTCTTTCCCGACTTTCTGTTCCCATACGCGTTGATCCTTTGTGGGAGCACGCTTGTGCTTGGGTTCCACGTTTGTCTTGGCATACTATATGTCCCTTCCTTTTCCTCGTTTAGAACAGCTTAATAAGGTTTAGGGAGGCTTAAATTGTGTTATATACCAACAGTGGCACTCTTAAAACGTAGATCGACATAATATCTCACTTTCGGGTAGAGTTCCTTCCATTCCCGAGATGTCAAGCGCTACAGCTCGCGTGTTTCCTCTACTCTCGTAAAATATTTCCTTCGGCTAACACCAAACGAATTCATGAAGTTGTGCAAATGAATATACCAAGTAGGTTTTACTGCAATGCTGTGCTGGTCACTTAAAAAAAGCGTTCCGTTACTGCTACAACTCACAACAGATGGTCCTCTGTACAGCCTGAATTTCCTCAGGATTTTCTTAGTTTCAGGATCACACTTTCAGGGGTTTTCTCTGTTTGTGGAGACTCACTGTAAAAAGTTAATTTTACAATGTCGAGAAGATGCTTAGCACGCATAGAAAAAAATAGTAACTGGGTCTTTTCTTCTCCAATTGAAAGCAGGATAATCTTAGCCAACAGTTAGCTCTAACTTCTCTGGAACTTCAGCCCTGAGAGTTTGATTACTACTTTGAATCAAGTTTCTGACGTTAATCGCAATCTGCTTATTTTTGAAGTGCAGAAACTTAATTTTACACTGAACAAGATTGATTTTTCAGCCTTCTCATGCGTACCTAATCTGTTAAACCTCATTCTAAAATCTAAAGTTACGAATCGAACGTACAGGATTTAAGGTATGGCTACGGTGAAGCAAACCATATTCACCGCTTAGTACAAAGTCGCACAAATTAGACAAGAGTGATTTAGCCACTGCATTGGATTGCACGTGCTGCCAACCATTATTGCACCAACTAATTCATGCATTACGTTGCGTGCGGGCCTTCAAGCCCAATAAGCACTTTCTTGGTGAAAACTCTACTAAATAATTTTTCCGGAAAGGAAAAGGTGGTTCAGAGAAGGCAGCAGTGCACTGCGCGCAGTAATCCACAGCCTATTAAAACACAGAGCAGCGCATGCAGTGGGGCGCACAAAGTTCTCAGAAACCAAATGATAGCGAATGAAGTAATCGCTACTTCTGGCGCCCCAGCTGGCACAATATCGGCTCCCGTCACTGTCGTCAATGAAAACAAATTTCTGGTTGACTGAGTCGTCCTCGTGTGATAGAGCAGGATATGACTTGGGGCGAGTTCACATGTCATCCACTTTTCTGAATGTGCTGCTGTGCCTAGAAATAGCAGAAGAGTGCGCTGTTTTTTTTTTAGTTTTATTTCACTCAAAATTTGAAAAGATTTCCGTAACTTGCCCAGTGATACTTGCAGGAAAAAATTTATATGACGGTTTACATTTTAATAAATTTTTGTGAGGTACATATAGTTGTGCTGGCAACGACATTACTTAGCAGTCGGACGAGTGGATGAGTGAAAGCGTTGATATGAATGACGTGTGAACTTGGCTTTAGCTTCTGGGTGACTCAGGTGTAATCATGCGATAGACGCAATGACCTGGTTATTTTGGGTGATTGACACTTCATCGTGTGACAACCAAAGAGATCATGTGACGTATTGGTAATGCATTTGTCGAAAAATGAAACAATCAAACAAATAATGCAGCTCAGAGTTAAGCATGCAGCTCAGAGTTGAGCATGCAGCTCAGAGTTGAGCATGCAGCTCAGAGTTGAGCATGCAGCTCAGAGTTGAGCATGCAGCTCAGAGTTGAGCATGCAGCTCAGAGTTGAGCATGCAG
>LQNS02278159.1:2988583-3004746 GCA_001587735.2 Parhyale hawaiensis | reverse complement strand
GGGTGGGTTGCCCTCGATGTGACCCATGCAAATAAAATAGGATTAACTGGCAATAAAAAATGACGGCGGTGAAAGTTGCTCTCCACCCAAAAAAGTTAGAATGAGTTGAGCTATGCTTATGATTTTTTACAGTGAATCGAGTGGGCTGTCCTTGATGTGATCAACACTAAAAAATTGGATTGGCTGGCCATCAAAAATGACGACGATGAAGTTTGCTCCCACCGCGGGTGTTGGTCGTACGCCAAGAGGTATCTTAGCCTTCCATGTGTTTGCTGCGCACCGTTACCTTAGTGCAAGATTCGGATGTATCTACGTCCTTTGTATCAGCTCGTTCGCTCATTTATTCATTCATTCATCAGAATGTTTTGTAGCGTTGTTGTCAGCACAATTTTGTGTAAGCTACGAAAGTTATAAAAATGTTAATAGTCTCATAAGTTTTCTCTGCAAGTATAACTAAGCGAGTTGCATAAAATTTCTTCAAATTTAGCATGGAACAAAACTAAAAAAGGAGCACTTTTTTGCTCCTTCTAGGATATATGGTAACTTATTCGGACAAGTGGATAAGCGAAAGCCTTGATATGAATGACATGTGAACTCGGCCTATCTATAGCGCGTGAACGCGAGCAAGAAGTGGCAGTGGAATGAGAATAATATAGCTTTCGAGTGTATCATTTTCGATACTAGAATTATCCAAACTTTCTGGCACTTTTTAGCTAATACGGCGTATTGAAAAGATTGTGGTGGGCGCGCTCGAAGTTTTTCCCAAAAATCGAAGTTTTTGCAAAAATCTTCTAACATTTTGCAAAGTTTTTGCCACAAGCGAGTATATTATGAAGCCAAAAATTAACAGCGACCGCAGTAACAGCAAAGCTTTTGGTGATTCAAATCTTACCTTCTTCAAGATTTTACCCTATGTTGTCCAATTCCTATGTTGTCCAATTCCTATGTTGTCCAATTCCTACGTTGTCCAATTCCTATGTTGTCCAATCCCTATGTTGTCCAATCCCTATGTTGTCCAATCCCTATGTTGTCCCATCCCTATGTTGTCCCATCCCTATGTTGTCCCATCCCTATGTTGTCCAATCCTTATGTTGTCCAATCCTTATGTTGTCCAATCCTTATGTTGTCCAATCCTTATGTTGTCCAATCCTTATGTTGTCCAATCCTTATGTTGTCCAATCCCTATGTTGTCCAATCCCTATGTTGTCCAATCCCTATGTTGTCCAATCCCTATGTTGTCCAATCCCTATGTTGTCCAATCCCTATGTTGTCCAATCCCTATGTTGTCCAATCCCTATGTAGTCCAATCCCTATGTGGTCCAATCCCTATGTTGTCCAATCCCTATGCTGTCCAATTAATATGATGGTATCTCGTAAGAAAAAGCATTATTGTAAACGCACTTTTAGCAGGACATCCTGCAAAATAGTGTTAATCCTCAACCAGTGCTGACATATCCTGGTGTGATTTCAATAGGAAGTGTATCCTTCTATAATAATACTACTAATTAAAAGATTACGCATCAATACTAAAAAAAATGCAACAGTAGAATTTATATACAGTAAAACTTGCTACTTTTCGCAATGTTACATTACACACTTCCTATTTTACGCAAATTTTTGTGTGGCAACATCTAACTTTTCATTTATTCCTCCTATTTTCCGCAGTCACACAGCCCGTGTTTCATTTGTTGTCAAAGTTAATATAATTGCTCGTAACACTCGCATTTTGTAGTCACCGGTGAACCGTCGTCTCGAGTTGTTGTTAGTTCAGCCTCTATAATTTGTGTTTAGTAAAATGGTACCCACAAGAACAGTGACCAATTATAACAGAATTGAAAGTAAACGCGTATCTGAAAAGAGCAAAACAGTAATAATAATACGGAAGCCACATTAAGTGTTTTAAATAGATGTAAACAAGGAAAGACCAATGGAAATAGCTAGAGATAACAGTTTACTTGAAGCAGTAGCAAGTAACCCTGGGAAAAATGAAGACAAAGTTAAAGCTTGTATGTAATACGTAAATATATTTTCCGTACGCTTCAAGACAAGATCAAAGGAACAAAGGTGTTCCGTTTGATGGAAATAAGATGGCAGACAAAACAAATGCATTCGTGGATCTTACTTCTCCTTGCTTCCTACGCGTTTCGCTTTACTCTTGGAACCTATCTTGCGAAGAGTAGAAAATTCTACTGCATGCAAATCCCTAAGAAAATATTATTAAACCCACTTCTTCGAAGTTATTCCTTGGTGCATTTTTGCGTACGAGTGACACTTGGGCAAGCAGATAAACAAAGAAGAGGACGGACGGTGGTACAAGATTTTATATAATCCAGATTATTGGCAGATAATTGGCAGATAATAATCCCACGGGCCACTTTGGGATGCACCGGAGCGGCCCAGTAGCTCAACAGACCCCGAACACCGTAACTGCGGCGTGGCTTATTCGTGCCATAATTGGTGTCAATTGAGGGCCTTCTGAAGTCTGATGGAAGCCTTCCATGGCCCTAATTCAAGACTTTGTCCTGACTACATTTGTCTAGGACGTCCAAATGCAAGGCTCCGTCGCGCCAGCACCCGATCATTTACCTCTTACGGTTATGATGGATTGCATCGAGTAATGGACTTCACAATCACACCTAAGTGTGGTAATTCCAGCGTCAAAATGGTGGAACGGCCGCCAAAAGTAATGGAAATGGATCGCAGGATAAATGTGTGAGCCCAAGGAAATGTAAGTACGTCAAAAATGTAGGAACCACCTCAGATCGCCGATAACATCAGTAAAGGTAATAAGGACGTCACAAGAATGGGTGTTACCAGGTAACCGAAGAAATTCAGGCGTTGTTTATAGTGAATCGTCTAATAGAAAAACGCAGAAACTCTGTGGATTACTGATATTATAATAGATTACATATTATACAAAAATTATTGGAAGTCGCAAAATACCATCATCACTGGGCGTCTATATCCTGTTGCAAAATACTACTATGAATATTTGCTGGAAAAGAGAATTTTAGTATTGCCAAAATGACTTAACTAGCGATAAAAATATTTTCTTCACTATTTGATGAGGCAAAATTCTTTTGAGGTGTGGCATTCAACGGAAATCGTTTTCAAGCGAATCTTTCTGTGTCTGCTGCGCGTCATTTGTCTTTCTTTCAGTGCCTTGCTGGCACCTTGTTGCCATGACGTATACAAATGTCCCTTCCGATTCCTCGCTTAAAGAAAATGTCGTGTCCAGGAAGGCTTAAATTAATGTCCTATTTAATTTAATTTGCCCCTTCAGGTCATTACCTTGCGTTCAATGTTCAAATAGCATTATTCAGCACATGTACATGCATTGCAATGATGGGCGAAATAAAGAAGCAAAATGTATGAATGATTCTATGAGTCATATTTGCAAGTGTTCGCCGTGCGTTAATACAGGCATTTGAAAACACTACGATTACTGAGAACACGTGCGGTCGTTCCTGACTACTATAATTTACGAGCGCTTCCCACACTTGTGTCCACAAGATGACTATTTTTATCGATATCGACTGGAAAATGTGTCGGCTTCTTCGGATATTCTATTTACCTTTGGTGATGGAGCGGTAACGTGCAACTCAAAAAGCAATCACAATTCAGTTCGAGTTTTCAAAGGTACAGAAATTAATTCGTACGTATGGAGCTGCCCTCGTTTAATACATAAACGTGAGTGTTGATCGAAGGACAGAAAATCGGGCTATTGAAAACCAAATAAAAATATGAGACGGTAGGTACCAAAAACAATGTAAGAGAGGGAAATTTCATAAGCGGTGAGTGCTATAGATGATAATTGAAAGGGAAACGTGTGAAGCGGTCATCTATCTTTCAAAAGAGAATGCAGGTTTAGCAAATGAATAATTTCTTACCGGAAAATGCATGCATTATGGCTGGTGCACACGCTAGCCAAAAAATGAGTTTCTTCGTCTAACGTTTTCGTTAACTCTCGTAGACAATTTTCAGTTTGCCAAGAAAAAATGTAAATATGTTAACCGTCAATTCAGTTGGCTCTGCAGATGCCGATAGTCAAATTTCGGAGACCTCTTCAAATTTGGAGAGAATCAAAGCTCAAAATTCGTTGCAATTGTGTGTTATATAAATGTACATCATCGCGCATTCGGGCGCGAAGACGATGTCGTTGCGTCCGACGTGTAGCTACTAACGTGCAAAAAAATAGCTGAAATACTTCCACACTTCTAACCTATGTTAGGGAAAGACATTGCTGAAGCTTGTGAATGAGAAATCCACAAGTTTTGTATCAGAAAATGCTTGCATTTTAAGGTTAGGAGCGTAGGACAGGTTCTGCTAATGACGCCACAGCTTTAAGAAGTAAACATTTTCCGGATGAACAGTGCACAACCAGCGAGTGTCTGGTACAGGAAGAACGTAGATAATAATTTCATAAATAATATCACATTTTCTCAGAACAAATATGTCTATGTATCTTTCTTCAAATCTGTCGCTAAATCTTCTTCACGTCATTGTGTCCCAAAACCTCTATTTTTGTTCCGTTACTCTATATACTTAGTCCCAAAAACCTTTCTCTTTATCCATTGTAAGTTCAAGCGAGCAGCAACATGACATGGTTTTTGAAGTGGAGTTCGTAGAGGTCGGTAACCGTGACAACCACCTTTGTTCAGACGGAGCTGGATTATGCGTTTACTCCCGCTAGTTCCCTCAGTATCCAATCTCTCAGTAAGGCCATCTTGCACCACTCATGGATTAATATTGACTTCAAGGCACACTTTTCTTGCAGTTCTTACCGATAATTTTTCTTTCCCGTCCCGTCCAGGCAATGTTTCTACAGTACCAAACTCAGCAAACTTTTTAATAACAGATTGTACTGCAGATCTTGGGATATCCAGGTGTTTAGAGATGTCACCATATCTGTTTCCTGCGTTGTGGAATTCAATAATGTTCTATCTCAAGTTCACCCTGGCCTCTTTTTTGTCTTTCCCATATCATGGCGCTAGCGTGTGAATGACAAGGCATGACTCTTCTTGTACTACGCTAGTCTAAGTGGTAGTTTCTGAAATGATGTTACGTCTTGAATATTCTGACACGCTTGATACTCTCAAAACAGCAAATAAAAACAAGGATCATCTCCCACTTTAACGCAATTTTCCCCACTGTATGAATAATTTTGAGTACACAAATTTTTAATAACTTTGTAAGGTTTTATGACACACCAATAGCTCTTAAGACTGAGTTCGATTTTCCCTGTTACCTAGTTTTTGCCGTGTAAAACACTTAGGCCTCAACAAACAATAGTATTGAAGTTATTGAAGATGATATTGAAAAATAAAGGGTGAACGAATAAATTCGTCGCTAACTGTAAGCTTAGCATTAGACTACTGATCCTCCGTTAAGCGGATACATGAACGTACCTCGAGAATCTGTTGCTTTTCAGCTTCTGATAAACTCACGTGCATTTAGAATCTGTCACAGAACAATGCATGTCGCCGTTGCGGGCCATGAGAATAAGAACTCTCACAAGAACGCGCAGCGTCGTCGCAGAGGCCGCAATTATCGCCCGGTGTTCATAAGCGGTCGCTCTATGAAAAAAAAAAAACTAAAAGAGCTCAACTTTTCTCCGTTAAATACCGAGAGAAGAGTGACAACTGTGATACGCTGCGCGAATAATGTGCGCTATTAAGCGACCACTAAGGTGAACCTAACTGTTTACACGCATGATGGTACGACCGCGCTCGAGTGAACAGTTCTNCCGTTAAATACCGAGAGAAGAGTGACAACTGTGATACGCTGCGCGAATAATGTGCGCTATTAAGCGACCACTAAGGTGAACCTAACTGTTTACACGCATGATGGTACGACCGCGCTCGAGTGAACAGTTCTCTTTAAGTGCGGCCACATACGGATAGTCTTCCCGCATTCGGGTCGACAACAAAATATACTACGGTGCGTAGTTAAACTCTTGTAGTAAGAATTTGCTCACTGGGGATACTACTCGTCAACAACCGTGGCAAAACATTTATATACATAATTATGGGCTATGTTAAATGTTCAATTGAAAAACTCCTAAAGCAGGTATTGTAATAGAGATTATCGTATACGCATAAATAACCTCCTAACCTATGTTTTTTTTTCGTCGCCTCAGATGCTGATTAGCAGCAATAGTATCTGAGGCAGGTCGATATTTTCTTAGGTTAGCATCTGTCTTTGGTGTCGGTGTGCACGTGGCCTTCTTAATTGGGACTCTAAAATAATAATATGTTCGCCAATATTTTAGATGTACGCCAATATTTTAGCTGAATATAACCTGGCCTAAGCTGTTATTACGCAAACTATTCAAACCTTACGCATTCGCTGGAGTGTATGGCTCACGTACTACATCGGGCCGCTTTCATTTGCACCGTGCACCCTGCAGCCACAGTCGCATTTTCACGCAAAATAAATAAATAAATAAATAAATAAATAAATAAATAAATAAATAAATAAATAAATAAATAAATAAATAAATAAATAAATAAATAAATAAATAAATAAATTGAAGCGTCGTGGCAGCTTATAAGCTGTCGGTACAGACAGCAGGAACATTGCTCTGGCGGGGTAAAAAATCAACATAACATAATCCGCTCAACTTTAACCTGTCAGCGGACAGTAACTTTGCCCGGCTGACCGGTTTATTGCCAAAATCTCTAAAAATTTAAAGTTAATTTTTGAACTCGTCCAGAAATCAACTTTCAAATATGAATACTAGTTAGGGTTTAATAAATGTTCCTTCCCACTACTAGTTTGATCCAAAGGCATTAAGGTAAGAAACGGGAGATCGGCATAAGTCGACGCAAGCCGTTAATGAGTTAACTTGCCAGGAACTTCAATTGTGACTCCACAACAGTTAAGTTTTCTGTCACCGCGTACGTAATCGCTTTCTAATTACCACCTAAAAGTCTATTCAAAGCAGCGAAACCAACGGTCACGACTGAAGTTCCAGACAATATGAAGTCTAGGAGATTATTTGACCTCGATACAACTATAAAACCATCATCAAGTTAGTGAATTAAAATTGCTTCCGAGTACACAACGAGAGGGTTACCTTTGCAAACGTATATTAGCTATAGCAAAAGCCTTGCGTCTCGTTTATACACGTGAAGCCCAAGTCATTATTGCAGCAACGTAGTCGAAGGAAGTTTTTTTTTCTTTTTGGCGGCTGTTCTGCTTTTGTCGTCCGCGTGCATCTGGCCTGCGGCAATCTTCTCTTGTGTTGCTCGTCCTACAAAAACTGGGGACGGTTGAACACGCCGGCACCCTCAGGTGCATGGCATCCGTTTGCGACAAATATAAGGCAAAGGTAACTTGTCAGAAATATGCCAGTATTTTGGGCTTTTTTGTGTTATGATGACTGCATAGGTTACATTGAAAGTGAATCAAAGCGAGAATACCATGCTTATTACGAGACAATAACAGACCCAATGACACGAGCGCACTGGTACGCATTTTATTCACTTTGGGTGAAAACCGATGCTAAACATGTATACAGTCATTTTAACTTCAGGTACACATGTCGACATTTTGTGCTGACTTAATTTGGTTGCAACTGCTGGGGGAATTCATCTGATTCTTTAGGCTTAGCTTCAGGAGCCCACACATATTGGGCAGACGTAAAAACAAATTAACGTGAATGAAGCATGCCGTTATTTTGTGCCTACTCCATGAGCTGCGTTATAGCCTCCGCTAGGCTATCGTACAGTTTTCTTTCCGTGTCGAATTATGTTTCGTGCTTTTTTCTCTAATTCCCATTTATAACTGTGGTTTGGCTGTGGACGTTTGACTAATTCCAAGCTGATATCCGCGCCTTATCTTGCAGGAGGGATACTTGCTCTCACAAAACTTATGGCTTCACGGCTGTACAACTTGCGTTTCATCGATGGAAGATCACGCATGCAGGTATGAGACCTATTTTACAGCAAAACCTATACTGGGAACCGGAACAATAAAAAGCTTAATCACAAAATTATAGCCGTCATTTTCGACGCCTGGGCCCTTTAGAGTAAATGAAGAAGGGTCTTCAAAAATTTCTCGCTGTCATGTATGACAGCGCAGGTACTCTAGTCGTGCATAGAAGACAATACTACTGTTGGTTTGGTGTGTGTAGATGATGAACTAACTCCTGCGACGCCGAATATTATGACACCTACAAAATAAAATACAAAAGAGTAAGAATTTGATTACAATGATAATTTCACAGATATTTAAGCCCCAAGTCACTGCGTTGAGTTACCTTGAGAGCCTTTAGATAAAGTTCAGGTAATGCTGCTCACACGTGACATGCACGTGTGTAGCGTTACGACGCTGGTTTTCTTTCGTTTGGCCGGAACTTGCACCCAATGTGCTTATGAGTTTGGCAACAGTACCAGTTCAGACCTGACAATAATTACGTACTGAGCAAGAAAATATAACAACGTATTTTTAGTACGTCTACTGAGGGCCAATTAAGGAGTTTCGTAGTCATGTGGGATGTTACCAGGAGCTACAATCTTCAAAAAATGATTTCTGTGACTGAAAATTTTAAAACCATATATGTTGAAGAGGCTCCTGTACTACACAGAATAGTATGAAGCTGCACACTTGGGACTAATATCTCAACGAGTCAAAAACATATTTTAAAATTGTATCTCGTAGGGCTCTCAGTTGATCTGAATTCCTTAACTGGGCTGTTACACACCAACTGCATGCAACAGCACTTCCTATTTAGAGTTGATTTCTCTCAATTCCAGTAGAATGATGTTTTGCGTTCCTCATTCCAAGACCTAAGCATAGATTTTTCTGATCCACTTTGCAAGCTAATGACTGCGTGAAATGTCACAGAACATTTGGTGTGTCAGCAGCAACGTCTCCTATTCATAATCACTAAAAAACTTAATTATATGTAGTTTCTAAGTGCATCGATAATCAGCTACTTACAGTTTTCTCTAAGCTCGGTAAAGTATTTGGGGTTTTCTGTGTTACATGTACTATAAAATGCATTTTTTATTTTATTTCTCTACTTTCACGTAGCATGTGCAACATTAGAACACACAACGAAAATCTTGAGGCTTCTCACGTCGAAATGATGTCACAGCAACATCAGTACAGTTGTCCGTCCGACTCTCGTCCAGTCTACGTTGCTCCGCCAACGGGTGTGTTACTTCGAGAACTTCTTAATTCGAACACCCCGAGACTCCAGGTCGAACCGAGGTAAGTAACAGCATAATTTAGAGTTCGTAATTAGAGCCCTGGTGCGCTCAGCTGGAGAGGCCGCTATGGCCGGGCGACCTAATCGAGATACTGCGACTCATTGAGGCATTTCACAACGATTTCGCTACAGCTGGGTATAAGTTAAAATGAAAGTTTTGAGACTAATGCAGATTCGGAATGAAGGAGTAGTTGGAGTCATGAAAAAAAGTGCAACGAAGCAAGTGCTATATATAAGCTCAAGAATGATTATATCCGGTGTTGCAGCAGAATCCCACACTTGACATGGCAACTAAGTCAATTGTCGGATTCTGCTGCAACACCCGGCACATACTTATTGAGCCTTAGCGTTAGATTTGATGGATTCTTGTGGGCCATAAACCGTTACTGACTACCGTCCATAGCAAATGCAAGTGCTCAAGTAAAAGTACTTGCAATGAAATCCCCGGTGATACACATCTGCGTTTGTGATATGTTAAATTTGCATTTTGAGATACTGTTTTTATTACAGTTAATACAGTTTATCTTTCTCGAAAGGCTGTAAACTCTAAAATATTAAATCAAATCGTTCTCCAAGCTAGTTACTTTTGGTTGGTGTTGACGTAACGGCTAATTGCCGCTTGACCTAAAATAAACTTTGTCATTTATATAATTATAATGTATGAATGAAGCTGCATCACGCTTCAGTCATACTTTCTAGATATATTTCTATAGCCTAATATACTGCAAGTTTTTCTCATAGACGTGCAGTTACAAATAAATTGAAAAAAATATACTTACAATTAGTGAATTATATATATAGAGTTGGTTGGATGTAAATGTAAATTGTGTCCCACGCTTTTCTAGAGTTACTACAAATAATAGATATTTTTCAATCACCGGCTTGCAAAAACTAGAACAGCTTTTCGGCAACCAGGTGAATGATATCGAGAATTAAATTATAGGCACAGGGGCTAATGTTTCTAACGAAGTATCATCTACAGTATTCGCTGTAGCCCGTTTTAATTCTTTTTTTTTTAACCGGCTTTCTTATATGAAATACAATTCCAAGTACATTTTTGCTGACTGTGAAATAGCTCGCAATAATGTCCCAGCTGCGTCGTACTTAGCGTATTGAAATGTATTTCTTCTGGTAATGTAATTTGGGAGACATTCATTCAGCGACTCATGCTGCAACCTAGTGCAGATATTGATAGTGTACCTTACTACAAGGAAAACAAGATAGCTACCTAATTCTCCTGGCTTAGAAAAACTATAGGGACCCGATCGTACTGCAGAGGGAAAATAGCTTCAGTGTCATCAGTGTAGGACGACTATTGCCAAGTAATTCATGAGCTTTCTATCCTGATAGCCAAACACACTCCACATTTATAAAAGAAGCTGCTGCAACTTTTGAATTTTAAAAGTATTTGAACAAATAATTTTTCTTATTATGGAGAAATCATAAATTTTCTCCTAAACCAGTACCAAAGCTTACAATGGTGAACACATTGCCGCAGCGGAGCTGGTGATTTAGACTAGCTATAGAATCCGACCTCGGCCACGGCCGCCCGCGTCTATACAAAAGCTGTTGCACCGCCAAGCTGTAAAATGCCATCTGACAATGCAACCAGGAATCGCTTCTCTCTATCTCACCTCATCTCCGTTCAAGAGAAGCGTTTGATCGCTCACGAAGATGATCAGATAATAAAGAGATCATGATCCGCCCAAAGTCAGATGGATCAGCGAGCGTAAGATCAGATTGCTGAACACGATTCACTCGGCTTCGTTCTTTGCTCTGAACAGTTTAAAGTGTGACCATTATTGGGAACATGGGCGGGGGGGGGGAGAGGGCGTTCGCTGCGGACAGCGCTTACAGGGAAAGAAGAGGAAGAAAGTTCTGTCCCAAGCAAATGCAAGAATGGATATGAATTAGGAACGTTACCAGACTTCCTTGTTATCTTGAACAATGTGTAGAGTGACCCAGTCTAGAAAATTAATGTGTTTTACCCAAAGCAGATGCATGAGGGTAACTGTTACGAGAAGCAGTAATAATCTACATGATTGCTTGGACAACAGGTAACAGGGAGGCTACGTAAACAAAAGCGAATCTAATACAGATCCAAAAGTGCGGCAATCGGCAGATTTATCATCAGACTTTTTTGCAATTAAGAGTCCAGTTAGCGTCGTAACACAGAAACTTGTACCACAATCAAACCAAATAGCCAGCTTTGGAATATGTCAGAAATATGGAAAACCAACTGTGCTAATTTTCAAAAGACTATTGTTGTCTCACTTATGATGAATTGTTTTACATTCTATCGATAGCTCGATGTTTCTACGAACTATTTCACGCTGTAAACTCGGTAGTTAGGGGCAGTCTTAGCACCCGCATAGACGCTTAAATAAATAAATAAATAAAGCGGCAAAGAAAGCGGGATTTCATTCAGGAAATATGTAGACAATTATTTAATAATTCAGCAATGCTAGGAGGCCTCGCCACCTGTGAGACTGCAACTAATAGTCTTCCGAACCTGCTCATTTCGGGCTCGGCACCATTATAATTTTACTCTTGGTGCGGCTCGTAAGCGAGTCGCATGAGTCCAAGATGAAAGGGCCATTAGAGCTTTATGGATGTTCAATTATCAGAGATGGATATTCTGGAGTTAACATGCTGCTGGAGCCTCGAGCCGTGGATGCACACGAGGGATCAGCGGATGTGGGTCCGAAGAACGCCATCCGTGGCGTCTTCAAAAAGATTGAATGATGACTTAATAAGCAAGTGAAGCTAGTTAGAAACGCAGTCGTAAAATCTGCTCTTCATGGGCTAGCTCAATGCTAGCCGTTCTTACTCTATTTAAAAAACGAATAAAATGTCTACGACGAGAGTGAAAGTATTAGACGCCGTTATTATAATTCGCCATATTTGAAATGTTGTGGTAAAGGCTCTTGCCACTGCATACCAGATTCAACTACCACCAGAATTGCAGCATTTTTAGTGATTAACATCAGTAGTTTATTATAAAGTGTTTTGTGGAAAAATATATTTATAGCATTCAGCTATAATTCTGGTTAGTTGACTACGCAGCATCACCAAAAATAACTCAATATTACAAAAAATAACTCAATATTACCAAATATAACTCAACATTTCCAAATGCAATTCAACATTCACAAATAGAACTTAACATTGCCAAAGATAACTCGATATTAGATAAACTATAGCTGGTAAAGCTGTAAAATCTGCCATGGAAGTGACTGCAAGTATCGAATATAAGTATTATGCTATGGAACGTGTACCACCACCACCGTATTGCCACTCACCACCACGGCATACAGGACAGTTTCGCATCTGACATTACTCTAAGAGATTTTTTAGCCGCCCCACAATCTAAAACTGCCACACAGCTTCTACGACGTCGACAAATTATACTACGGTGCTATACTTTAACTTCGGAGGCCGTTCTCTGGATCAAATAAACATAAGGCGTCTTTTTGTGACCACCGCGCGGATGATTCCCCCTGATCGCGCATGATTCGCGCGTTTTTGTGACCGCATTTTGACGTGATTCTGATAGCAATCAACCGGCCGTGATCAGTGGTGAGAATTGGTCGTAGCTTGATTTCCTCCCCAGGCTAATCATGCGGGATCAAAGAGCGATTATAGCCGTTGGACAAATAAAAATACAAAACTTGAAATACAAGGTCGTGATGTTTTCTTATATTTAGGGATAAATTGAATAATATTATGATGATTGTTTGTAATGTTGACTTCCAGAATTGTAGCTTCCTTAGCTTTATGTCTGTGTACATTCAAAGTGCTTTAAATACTAGTAGTTCAGTTATGCATTGGCTTCAAAATAAATAAAGGCTCATAAGAAATCCATTATCTGCCATTTCCCCTAAAAATACGATAAAAATATATTTCTCCAAAATTGACATGGCGTCTCTGGTTTGTTTACAAAATCGTTGACCGTTCTTGTGCTTTTCAGTGATCACGATGATCATGATCACGGTGATTCTGATCACGAGCGAGGCCACAGAAAGACGCCTAAAATATCGTAGATGCAGATTTAACAGCGTCAAGTTGCAGCAGTAGCTTCAAGGCGAAATTTTGCTCAAAACGAGATAGCTGAAAAGATAACGGCGAACTCCACTTAATATGACAGCTTGCCTCTACCCACTATCGGTGGTATCCACCAGGTCATAACAAAGAATTGCGACTGGGGTATACTGACTTTGAGTGTCACTTTTTAAGGTCTCACCATCCTCCAATTCAACAATGAAAACATATCCAACGTTCTTTCTCACCTCATCCGAATGTAAAAAAAACCCTCACTGTCAGCAAACTTAGCGAATGTAGAAAATTTTTTGTGAAGTTACAGGGACTGAGGTGGTAAATGCTTCGAGCCGGTGTGAAACTACTACATTATTAGCTTACCTGCCTTAGCAACTCAAACTTAAGTGAAAGTCAGTAGGATCAACTTGTGGAGACGCATCCCATTAGGTAGGTCCACACACACACTTGCACCAAGAGAATAATAAATTCGAGTGAAATTTCTGGTGGTAATCTCTTAACATTTTTTTTAAATTCCCTAGCATCTACGTTGTATAATCTAATTCAGTGCGCAATTCTCGCAGATCCACTCGTGCTGTACTGGACTCATATCGGATTGGTAGAAAAATTGCTACAGGCTTCCATCGCAATTTTGATTGGTAATATTAACACAACCTGAACTTAACATTAGTGTGTATACATGTGTGGATGCCATTACTGGATGTGTTTTACAGTGTTTTTGTGTATCGCTTTGTTCGAGTGAAGTTATGAACCTTGAAGTATCCACCGCATTATCTTGACCTGGCTCCTTCCGGTGCTGTCTCCTTCTATTTTTTACAGAACCACTTGATAAACCAGTGATTATGAGCCGCCTTGTGAATATACAGTACAGTTACTCAAAAATGCATTCACTGTTGTCATAATATAATTTCATTAGAATTATTACGCGTCATAAGATCAAAATGATCATTACTCAACAGTAGGGCAGAGGGACTACTAACTTCCTGGTGCACAGAACAACGACCGTATAACATGAACTTGCGTTTCACCGTACATTTAAGAACAGTGCAGCTCCGTGTGATAAAATCACACGCGAACAGTGAGTGAGAAATGTCAATGCACTGACCGAAAAGCAGACGTGATGCGCTCAAAACTCGACAGCGACACTGGCGTCTAAACCTGCACTGGAGCCTCTAATTATCTTTATTAATGGGGCTCGACAGTCTTCTGCGACACAGCCCTGACACACTCACGTCGCCGCACTTCCTATCTGCCAGTCATTGTTAGCATAATGGAATAAGTTTCAGTTGAACTGTACTCTGATGTTTCTAAAGTTATATCTCTCGATTAGAATAAATCTTATTACTTAGTGCAATAAATTTCATCTGAACTCTATTATTAAGCACATTGCCTCTTTTGCTGCGGTTAAATGTACCGATATATCTATGATTATCAAGGTTATCACGTTCCAGGGATAAATATCACTGATAATACACCCTTGCAAAGGGATATATATCCTGAACGATATTTAACAAGCAGCTATTTACAGTACTTTTAATACTGTATAACTCACTAACATATACAGTATACGAGTATCATATAATATGAAGTCATGCATACCAAGATAGCATATATATATATATATATATCCATGAATATCTGTGTTCGTATTTCTGTGGAAGAAATTTGATCTTATTTCCTAGATGCATGCACGTCCTGTTTCATCATTCAACATACCAATCATTACTATCACGATGTAATAAACTATTCAATGCATTACTTTGGTTCATTCTTATTTAGGGCACGTTCGGTGGAGTACATCAGTGAAGCCTTCTAGGTTTTGATTTTTTGAAACTTCAGGCAAAAGCTTTGGCTTTTGAACTCTGAAGCAACCCAATTATGAAGTAACCCAATTATGGAGTAACCCAGTTATGAAGTAGCCCAATTATGAAGTAACCCAATTATGAAGTAACCCAATTATGAAGTAACCCAATTATGAAGTAACCCAATTATGAAGTAACCCAATTATGAAGTAACCCAATTATGAAGTAACATAATTATGAAGTAACCCAATTATGAAGTAACCCAATTATGAAGTAACCCAATTATGAAGTAACCCAATTATGAAGTAACCCAATTATGAAGTAACCCAATTATGAAGTAACCCAATTATGAAGTAACTCAATATGAAGTAACCCAATTATGAAGTAACCTAATTATGAAGTAACCCAATTATGAAGTAACCCAGTTATGAAGTAACCCAATTATGAAATAACCCAATTATGAAGTAACCCAATTATGAAGTAACCCAATTATTAAGTAACTCAATATGAAGTAACCCAATTATTAAGTAACTCAATATGAAGTAACCCAATTATTAAGTAACTCAATATGAAGTAACCCAATTATGTTGAGTCGCCTCAAAACTCCATTTCACGGAGCAAGATTGCGTTTCTGAAAGCTTCACGGGTAACCGATTAAGGATCAATACCTGAAACTCAATTGAGCGAGTCGAAGCTAGTTCACCTGCCATAAGTTTTTACCAAGTCTAACCTCGAAGGCTCTATTCTGGCACCTAATCGAACATGCCCTTGATGCTACACCACACCTTCCAATACAAGGCGGTAACGACTCGTGCCTGCTATACAGCGGAGGTACTGCACAGTTTAGTGATGTATGGCTACTGATATCACCGGCTGCACAGTTTAGTGATGTATGGCTACTGATATCACCGGCTGCACTGCGCTGAGGATGTATGGCTACTGATATCACAGGCTGCACTGCGCTGAGGACGTATGGCTACTGATATCACCGGCTGCACTGCGCTGAGGATGTATGGCTACTGATATCACCGGCTGCACTGCGCTGAGGATGTATGGCTACTGATATCACCGGCTGCACTGCGCTGAGG
>LQNS02278159.1:2923317-2956256 GCA_001587735.2 Parhyale hawaiensis | reverse complement strand
AGCTAAACACGTAGCCGTGCCAACAATACGGAATCGTTTGGCTGCGCTGGCGCTTGTTTGCTGATAACATTACGACTCAATCAGTCGCAGGCGACCAGCTGATTCCGGCTCACTGCAACGGGCCTTAATGTGATGGAATAGAGAAGGGGACCGGCCTGGCCCGCAATTTGGTGTTCGCTCTTCTGGCTCCGTCTTGGTTACTGCTGCCAAGCTGCTCGGGATTGGTAGATTCTTTGCGTGCTCCTATGAAGCTGGACTAGCATAAGTCCTTTCGCTGACAGATATGTATGCTTGCGACTGATTGTTTGCGTACAGTATCTTGCTGCTGTTGCTGCTGCTGATCTGTGTCGAGTAAGTGTCTGGCTGACATCTGTGGAAATGACTCTAACACAGTGGCTCTCAAAGTTCAGTTTTCTACGAACCCCCTGTGAAATCGCCCTGAAGCATACGCGTCTCTCGTTATTAAAATGGCATCAGCTTACTAAATTACGTACTGAATCAGCATTGTAGATGTCGATGGTTTCCAGGCTATTGCTTTTCAGCTAATACAGAACGGCAGAGGCATAACAGCATACGCGGAACATATATGTAATTACTCATGTCACAGTCACGTGACATCCCAGCTCAGTCCATTATTCACATACGGCGAGTTTTCATCTTCAACTCTCTTGAATTTATTTTGACTCGCGCAGAATGACTTTTTGCATTGAATGATGGTTAGCATATGCTGTTCTTGCCGTTTTCGAAAAAAAAAAAATTTTTATTTTACAATCGAGCAAAATCGTTTAGGGGTAACTATGTCACAGTTAAAAATTTTAGTTTCAATAAAAAAGATTATTATGAGCTACTTAATCTTCAATTTTTCCTCCTATAACCTTAAAATATTTTGCAATTTTGTAATCTATGGGACAAAAACAATATAAAAATGCCACAGAAGCTTCAGACATCATGAACCAGTAGGGGGTCCGTGCGTGAACCAACAGGGGGTCCGTAGGTTCATATGCACCCCCAATACGAAGCACTGCTCTCAAGAGTCCTATCCTACTAGCAGCAATGACGACGTTTGCTTCTGATCGTTCGTGTACGGTACGCCAGTGCTCAACTTAAAATCTGATTGCATTTAAAAGTAACTCTTTGTAATTTGAAGAGCGTTTAACCTAGCATCTATTGCTGCCAGACACGATGCATGCGCTTCTGATTGCTTTCGAGCAGTAGTCGCTGCTATTTGGTGTCCATTGCGTACATGGTAAATTAATAGAACTTCCCATAGCTCTTGTTTCATTTCATTCTTTACCGACATTACTCTGATAGCGTGTTATTAATAGTCCCACTGGCATAATTCGCCAATGTCATCCAGGAACGTGAGTATAAATAGCCAATGCTTTTCTTCTCCATTGGCTCCGTTCATTGTAATGGTTCTCAGAGCTTTGCTTGACTCTACCGCCACAGCGAATACTTGTAGTTGATGGAAGAGCTTTGCTTACTGGGAAATTTAGCCTTGAGTCTAAGGAATTCATATTGTCTGTAATGAATTTTAAGTACTAACTCTAGTAAGAAATGCAGCATCGACTCCACTCAGTTTACGTTTATTTGCTTTGGAAATGTTTTTCTAGAGAAGATGTTACGGAATTGCATATACTATGCAAATATAATTGAACAACTGTGTCATGTCTGGAAATTTGTGCGTATGACTCAGGACGAAGTGTATACTAAATGTAGGCTCATCAACCTCATAGATCAATTGGTTCCGTTCAAAAGCTTATCAAGTCCTTGATCCTGTCAACTGTTCAGTTTTTGAACTTAACAAAGAGGTGTTAGACCTTGGATAAATGCCAGCAGTACGGCTCTACTTCGAAGAGGGGAATATCAATGACTGTGACGGCTTAATTCAGCTATTCATTCTACAGAGCCGTGTTGTGGAGGTTTGTTTCTTAACGTCCCTTCACGGCTGTTTCTTTTCCATCTGTGCCTAGGGATTAGCGAACCCTGGAACGGAATATGTTGAGAACAGAAGGCAAGTTCCAGAGGTCTCTTGCTTTTGTACAGATATCTAGCTGTAGTGCTGAAGCCTGCAGGGTGTAAAATCTCTGTTTGTCAACACAAATGTTTAGCAAAATAGGCTGGACGATACAAAGGACGAGGGAAGCAAATTGGAGATACATTTTAAAATGTTTATTGCGACAAAGTTATGCAATTGGGTGCTCATGTTCAAAAGATAGCTTACACCACGTGCTGAACAGCGAGAATTTATGGCAACACACGCCGTTATAAAATAGTCATAAAAGGACCCGCAAGTATGTTAATATGCAGAAATGACTAAAGAAGCTATCGATGAACGACGGATCTGTTCGATAAAGAGGATGTTTCTGGATTCAAAGATTTAAATTTCTATTCATTACCTGTAAAGCAGGGCGTGATTTTTCGGAAGTCTGTGTTGACTCAAGTGCTGCAGCATTGATAACTTAGACGTGCTAGCAATAAGGGATCAGCTGTTTCAACAAACATGTTCACGCACTCGCATCGATTATTCAAATAAAATGATAAGCTGTACACGGCACAGGGCTGTCTTACTGCCAGTCGGAACATTCAGCAGGTGTCGAGAATAAATTGCATTTTAGTTTTAAACTTGTTATTATTTACAGGCAGAGGCTGCCCGTGCAAAGCGAATGCAACTTAATGATGGAAGCTACTAAATGAAGTGCTTCATGGATCATTACGTTACGTAATGACATTGATCGATTGCATAGTAGTCGTTTACTTAGTTGGGGAAAGTGCGCTGTAATAAAATACTCGACAGTATACTCTGATGGACTTACGCAGCATAATACTTTTGTGTTGTAGAGGGCAAGCGAGCGGCTGTAGTAACTCGAATGGAAACAGTAACCCTTTTTAATAAATAACAAATGTTGGTAAAATACTTTTCCTCTAGAAAATCTTTTGCCACAAGATTAACACATCAGTCAATACAATAATAGTTGGACCACTGCTTGATTTGAAGTTCATGCTATGAATGAAGGCTGCAACTGCATCTGGATTACATATAAATATCCCTGCCTAAATAATGGAGAGTTGCGTCTCCAGGATCCATAGATTACCTTAACTTCCGTTAAGCTTTCGAGACGTCTGTCCTTCGTGCCCACTTTGCTTCCTACCACTTGCATACATCTGCTAGTGAGATTTTGCATATCTTCCTCTTCTCCTCGAAATTTCTGTCTGCATGTGCGTTGATTCAATATGGGCACGCCCTTGTGCATGGGTCCCATGTGTCTCCCGACACACTGTATATATGTCCCATGTTTTTTCCTCACTTTGATAGCTATTTTAATGATAAAGGAAAGGTTGAAATGTTCTGTATTATTATGTGTATCGAGTTTACACCTTCACACCTATATTGTTCTTGCACATATAGACAATTACAGAGATTCTAAAATCCATCATAATTCAATAAAATTGAGAACAAGTTCACTGAAAGTGAGTGCTCACTTATGGGACATTTGACTGAATAATGTCGTTAAAGTCATCTATATATGCAATAAACGATGAGATTGCGAAATTGATTGATAAATCACGAAGTGTAGGCATCCTAAAAGCAATTTCTTGATATAATATCCACTCATCAGCACCTCCTTTAGAGAAGGGTCATGATCATACCTGTGTAGCTCACTGTTATAAAAGTATGATAGTTGCACTCATTACTACCTACTCATTTGATTGGTAAAGGTGTGTATCGAGTTCATATATGAAGGACGATATTGGCTTCTTGTTTCTTATCCTAACTGCATCACAGGTGTCGCTCAACCCCTAACCGAGTAGTATCCGAGATATGTTCTGCTCTATTTTTTTAGTAATTTGGGCTTTCCATAAGCAGTCCCATGACGTTGCATGTCTGGTTTTCAATTCGATAGCGTTGTAGTTAGATGCGTGGCATTTAAGCACTTTTTCAGTGCTACTGTAAAAATTAGAACAATTGTGACGCACTATTGAAATAACTGTACTTAAGGCTAAACAACGAGCTGGCCATATAGTGGGCACTCATTGCACGTAAAATGCGTAAAATGAAATAATTTATGTAAAATACTATCGCTATTACACTTGTGGGGACTTCCTTCCTCCAACTGTAGTGGTACTCCCCAAGGGCAATGCAGTTTACATTGACGAGGATGTCTGTACAATCGTGCAAAAACAATCCAGTACAATACAGCTGCAGAAACAACCGAAACACTGATCTGCAAACGTTTTTTCTTCTCTGATAGACTAGAATCTAATTACCTCTGCCAAAGAGGTTATGTTTTCGTCGTGTTTGTCTGTCTGTCACCAAGATAACTCAAAAAGTTATGAATGGATTTGGACGAAATTTACAGGGATTGTTAGGTATGTTAGGAGAAGCAGATGATTAACGTTTGGTGAAGATATATCTATCCGTTTGTTTGTTTGTTTGCCTGCCTCATTTTTCTCGATGCTATAACTTAAAAAGTTATGGATGGATTTTTATGAAATTAACATGAGTTGTTAGGTATATATAGTAAAGAGTAGATGACCAAATTTTGGTAATAATCCGTTTGTTCGTTCGTTTGTCACTGTTTTCAATTTTATGCTTGTTAGCACAATAACTCAAAAATTAATAAATGGATCTTTATGAAATTTATAGGGGTTGTTTGTAATGTTAAAAGACATAAATGATAAAATTTTGGTGCAGATCGGTTTGTTCGTTTGTATGTTTGACTCAGGTGTGTCATATCATTTGTTAGCAATATAATTCAAAAAGTTATGAACGGAGCTTCAAGAAAATTGCACAAGCTGTTATTACTATCAAAAGACACAAATGATTAGATTTTGGAGTTTATACAAAGAAAATGATGGTTTCAGAGCCAATTTGAATTTTTTGCTACCGTTGCCTCACTTGGCGGAGGTATGCACTCTCAGAGTGCTCTAGTTTATTATCAATCATTAAAACTAATTTATCATTAATTGGACATTGATTTTAGACCTGCAACTGAAACGTGGCCTTCACATCATATTTGACGACCTTCTCGTAGGAGTTGCGTAAAATGAAACCTCTAAGCATGGTCCCTGCAGTGAACGTTCAGCAGAAACAGCACTTATGAAATACCTGACATGAAAGTGGAGCCTGGAAGACCAAGACGGACTTTAGATTTGGAATAAAAAAGTAGTACTTACGAAGATACGATAGAGAAAATTTCACTCTGAAAATGCTCATTGACAGGAATAACAAACGAAAGTCAATCAGTTATAAATTCAAATGTTTATTTTGCTAAAATGTAGTGCGGAGTGATAAGTTCTCCTTCCATATTTGCACCCAAAAATATTTGACTGAAAATTTTTTTCCTTCCATTTTCCTACTCCTAATAATTGTAAAGGTATTTTCTGCTCTGGTCTGCTTTTCGTTCCTGACTTGCCATTCTCACGCTAGTCAGGCCATTCCAGGGTAGGAACCCTCCGTGCATAGATTCCCCGTTTTTATAGATTTTCCATATATCTCTTCTTATTCTTCTCTTGAAACAGTCAGCCATGACTTCAGTGGGGAGGCCTCAACTAAGTTGTGATATACTCCAATGAGAGAATGTATACACGGCGAATAACTATAATCCATCAGAGTACTTTTGTTCCTTCAGGAGCATCATGGCATTTGTACAGCCGTAAATTTCTAGGTGCCTTCAGACATATGATTGAGAACCTCAGTCGTTGCAATAGCTTCATGCATTTTCGGCTGTATATCCATCAATCCGTTTTTTAACGCGTCAATGAAGCTTAAGAAACACCAAACAACCTTTAAGTTTTAATCGTTCGTCGCCGTCATCACGGCGAGACCAGCGGTGCGGAGGAGGAGAGCCATAACTCTCCACAAAGTAATTCAGAGGCGCTTTATAGCGATGAAATCTTCACCGGCAATCAGAGCGATTTGAAGATGTATCTCGGGCATCTCTGCAGCTCAGAAGCGCAGTAAACTGTAGCGTTGTCGTCAGCATTGGACACACCTGCGCTGTGTTCTTTACCGCTCACAGAGCCGCCCTCTCTCGCGGCTCAAGTCTTCCGTAACGTGTTCGAGGCGCGTCTAAAAACCCGCTGACAGATGGCTCTGCAACAACGGGCGCCCTGTGCCCCAGCGCGACACACGTGGGACTTCGGGGGCGAGAGGTTCGGCTCCTCCGCGAGAGAACCGCCTTGTGGGAGCGGTAAAATTTTTGGTGCGCTGCAAGAAAGTATAGATAAATAGTGGAGAGGTGAAATGCCCTGCGGGAGCGAAGGTATGTAGAAATTATTATTATTATTTTTTATCCATTGTTATTTCTATAAACAAGACCTCTTTGTGAGTAAAAAAAACTAGAGACTGGTTATATCGACAGTTGATGGGTAGCAAACAACAAATTTTGGACGCTGAACTTGAGGATAATTGCAGAAAACAACCGAAAACCACTTCAACTGATGGCACAACCGAAACTATTCATGCTCCCTCTCCGGCCTTCCGTTTCCCTACATTTACTGGAGACGTGCGCCATCACTCTTTATTTATCTACTGTGTGCAGAGTATGTTACTAAGTTTTTTGCTGCACCTACAACTTCAACTTTCACGTTACGAATATGAATATAGTACTAAACTCGGGACTATCCATACACAATTTTCTGTTCTCATGACTAAAAAGAAATCGTTTTCTAACTGTACAGATAGTATTTTATGGCTCAAAATCAGCTTAAGTAAGCCATTGTTCCATTTGAAATGGTCCCTTTCAAAACGGACTCGCCCATCAAGATATACTGTGATGAATAATATTTGAGGCAAGAGATTGCGTGAAGAAATGTAGGTATGATATTTACACTAAATGCATTGGAATATTTTTACTCATGGGTTACTAAGCTCTGCTTGGAGCCGGCAGTGTGGGTGCCGCCAAGAAGGCCCTGTCGTGTTCGTTTAAAGTTCAAGTTCACAGGCTCTGTGAAAACTCAGCAATTTACTAATGCATTCTAAGCTCTCCATTTCAAGTTTCATAATAAAGTATTAACTTATTGCTCCTGAAGTGCCTTCAGCCTTTGAAATAAAATACTGACGTGACGTTATGTGCAGACTTTATGATTTTTGAAACATGATCACCGGAACCGATGTAGCACTCTGTGTTGCTGTCACCATATGCACAAAGGAACCGAGCGTATCAAAAGCTACATCGTTCCGCGAGGAAAACATTAATGCTTAATTTTTACAAGGCATGAAAATTTGCTGGGAGGCAATAGAGCTACGAGTAGAGTGCTCATAAAAAATGCTTCACGACTGGAAACTCGTCCAAACTAAAACACTCTGAAAGTGCATACCTGTGCCAAGCAAGACAGCGGTAACGAAAAATTCTATCAACACCAAAATCTAATCACTTGTGCATTTTCATAGTATTAACAGTGTCTGTAATTCTCTTTGAGATCCGTTCATAGCTTTTTCAGTTATGCTGCTAACTAACATTATAACAAACATACCGTAAGTCAAACACACAAACGGACCATCCGATCATCGCCAAAATTTAATCAATTGTCTTTTAACATTACTAATAATTTCTGAAAATTTCACAAAAATCCATCTATTATTTTTGGAGTTATTGCGCTAACAACAAAAAAATTAAATACAGCGACAAACGAAGGAAGAAAAATCTCAAAAATTTGTTCATTTACTCTTTGTAACATACTCAACAACTCATGTGAATTTCGTGAAAATCTGCCCCTTTTTAAGTTCTATTGCTAACAAAAATAGGCAGACAAACAAACAAATGGATAGATGTTCACCAAAAGTAAATCAGCTGTTCCTCCTAACATGCCTAGCAACGCTTGTAAGTCTCGTCGAAATACATCCATAACTTTTTGAGTTATCTTGATGACAGAATAACGGACAAAAAGACAGACAAACCCGACGAAAAAAAACCTCCTTGGCAGAGGTAATGAGAACGTTACTCGTACTTATCAGCTGTAAATTTTCTATTTGTTTGGAAGGTTAACTTAAAGATCATGCTTACCGCATTTGGTGAGGTAATGCATTCAATAAAAGGAATAGAAATAGGTGTAAAGTATTGCAGATAATAGACTTTCATTTTTACCTCTGCGTTATATTTCTAATGCCATTGTAGCTGACACCAGAGCATCTTGCAGCAGCGAACAGTTGTGCAAACTGAGGCTGAACTTGTTTGAAATCTAAGCATAGGAGGAAAGAGTTGTGGAAAAATATTGCTCGAAAGTTGGGCACCTGTGAGGCTCTCAACAAGTCTCTGAAATCTGAGGAACGATGAGAGTGGAGTTCGAAGTGCTTTGTGACGATATTTTATCTTTTTTATACATTTTAGTGGCAACGTGAAGATTAAAAACGCCCGATAGGAGGAGAAAAAAATGGATGTGAAACTATTCGGGAAATCCTAGAAGTTGAAGAATACGCACACAAAAAATGAGGGCTCGGGATCTAACAGCTTTTTGAATTGAAATCAAAACTGATATATATCAGCGTAGGAACGTGTACCCGTACACGGTGCAGGTGCGTATTCTGTTTTTTCTTTCTTTCTTTTTTTGAAAGCATGACGGGAACTATTGATTCCATTCTTCATCACGTTGTGGATTCTGAAATTTTCGAAGAATTTTCGCATACTGTTGAATGCGTGTATATTGTGAAATTCCGAGGTAGGTACTTTAGTAACTTAACATTTTACCGAATTAATTGTGTGAACTTGCTTACTTAATGCAATAAGACATGGAAAGCCTCCCCATGAGTTGCATCCTAAATTATTACAACTGATTAATAAACAGCTACATTAACTGGTAAAACGCTAGGTAAATCAAGTTATACGAAAAGCTCGTTCCATGGGAGCGCGAGCAGGATGCGTGTAAGTGCCTCGTATCTCGTCTTACTCGTTACGATAATTTCTTATTCCTGTCACGAACCCAGTCAGGGACAGTGAACGTCAGCTGAAGGCCGCTATAAGTAAGAACTGCTGTGAACATCTACCTATGGCGCCAAACTTTGGCTCTGAACATAAATTTGTAAGACGTCCCTCCTTCAGAATTGTTTGTATTTTTTATTATTTCGTGGTGTAAATTCACTATTTTGCATTTCTTCCTGCCAGCTATCACTTCCGCCAAACTTTAGATCACAAATAACTGCATGCCATGTGAAGTAAGCCATTTTTTGTGTAGGTTTGAATAGTACAGAAGAAGAGCGCTCATTGAGTCGACGATCAGCTTATGTTGCTAGAGTTTGAACCACCCAGCAGTACAACTGGTCTTAGCTAGGCGTTCGGGTCGTCTTTCTTTTCATGCCACTCTACTTTTTGATACTTTTTTATATTAAACGCTTGAGCTCCCACGGACAGGTAATACAACCCAAATGAAGCATTTGCAACACCGGGAAACCCAAAACGCTGCTAAAGAAAATTCAGCAAAAAACCATTTAACCCTATATAACGCCCAGCGCACTATCAAAATGAGGCTCCTACCAAACACCAAGAAATTTACTCGGGGGCCTTTAATTAAGGCGTTAGTGTTGCTACATATTAGCTTTTGTTGCTACCCTTACTCTTCATTCCCAGCTTTTTATGCCCGAGGAAAGCTTCCTCCTTTTATTTGGCATGCTACGTGACCCGTCTTCCTTCCTAGATCTCTATGGACTACAGTGTCTACTGTCGATCTGATAGCTATAACCTTGTCACCATGACAATAACCAACAAACAACTGGAGAAGTACTCTGAGAGTGCATACCTTCACCAAGCAGCACAATGATAGCAAAAAATTCAAAGGATCCTGAAACCAGTATTTCTTATCGTTCGTCACCAGAATATGGTTATTTGACGATCCGTCCTAAACTTTTGAGTTATGCTCTGATAACAATGAGACAAATATGAATGGGCCAACACACTAACGAACAAACTCATCATCACCAAAATTTGTTCATATGTGCCTTTAAACATTTATAACACTTCCTATAAATTTCATGAAGATTCGTTGATGAAGATTCGTTGATGAAGATTCGTTCGGTTGCCTCACGTGCACCGCAGAAAATTGGTCTTATGAGGCGTGCTTGGAGGGTGTTTGGCTCGGTAGAATTGACATGTCGCTGCTTTAATTGCTATGTCCTCCCTCTTCTGGAGTACTGCTCTGTAGTCTGGGTTTCTGCTGCCGATTGTCATCTGTGTTTGCTTGACAAAGTGGTTCGTCGATGTGCGTTCAAGCAGGATGGTATTGTGCTTTGTGATCTGGCGCATCGTCGCAGAGTTGGTGGGGTCTGCTTTTTGTATAAAATTTATAACTGTCCTGGTCATCCACTGTCTGATTTTCTTCCGGAGCCATTTGTTCGGGTGAGGTATACACGGCGTACTGGTGCTCTTCATGAGTTTTGCCTTGGAACCGTTACGATGCCGTACGGGACAGTATTCTCGTTCGTTTTTTCCATCGTGTGTGGATATTTGGAATGGTCTTGATGGCTCTGTCTTTGCTGGTGCGGGTATTGGCAGCTTTAAACGATCTCTACACAGAGCTAGTCTGTGATCTCCGATCTTCTCTTTCTTTTTTTTTTCTTTTTTTTCTTCATTCGCTGATCTGGTTGCGTGTGGGTTTGTCAACCTCGTAGAGTTTTCTCCGTTCCCACGTCGCCAGTCGGGGGGGGGGATTTAGTAACAATAATAACAGATTATCAAAAAATTTATAGTTATTTGCTCTTTGTCGCATCCCTAATATTTCTTACAAATTTCATGACGATCCTTTAATAACTTTTTGAATTAACGTGCCAAAAAACAGATGGGCAAACAAACAAACTGTTTAATGAATACTCATTAAAAGTTAATCGTATGCTCCTCCTGACATACCTAACAATCCCTATAAATTTCATGAAAATCCGTCCGTAACTTTCTGAGTTATCTTAGTGACAGGCCTCGACAAAAACATAATCTCCTTGACGGATCTAAATACATATACTTACTTATATTTGCTTTGGCTACCTGAACTTCCTTCAAATGATGCAGTTGGTCGGCTACATACGAATGAGTTCGCACCACATTTAAATCCGTTATGAAGAGACCCTCATTGATCCGAACGTTAACTGTGCAGCGTAGACGGGAATGTGGGTATCTACTTAGAGAAATGCTACAATGTTTGCTGTTGTGTCAGTTAGTTCTTTGTAACTGTCACTGCTGACATTCTGGATCTCTTTTTACATTTGAAGTGAATTTGAACTCAGAAAACTGTGCATTTTTCTTTTTCGTACTGAGAAACAACAAAACAGTCAGGCGATTGTAGGGTTCAGGCAGTGTTAATTACCTCCGCCAAGGAAGTTATGTTTTCGTCGTGTTTGTCTGTCTGTTTGTCTGTCTGTTTGTCCGTTTGTCTGTCTGTCTGATTGTCCGTTTTTCTGTCTGTCACCAAAATAATTCAAAAAGTTATGAACAGATTTGGACGAAATTTACAGGGATTGTTAGGTATGTTAGGAGGAACAGATGATTAACTTTTTGTGAAAATCCGTCAATCCGTTTGTTTGTTTGTTTGCCTCATTTTTCTCAATGTCATAATTCAAAAAGTTGCGAATGAATTTTTATGAAATTAACATGAGTTGTTAGGTATATAACAAAACGTAAATGACCAAATTTTGGTATTGGCCCATTCGTTCGTTCGTCACTGTTTTCAATTTTATGCTTGTTCGCACAATAACTCAAAAAATAAGGAATAGACCATTATGAAATTTATTGGGGTTGTTAGTAACGTTAAAAGACATGAATGAATAAACTTTGGTAAAGATCGGTTTGTTCGTTTGTATGTTTGACTCATGTTTGTCATAACGTTTGTTAGCAGTATGACTCAAAAATTCATGAACGGATCTAAAAGAAAATTACACAAGCTATTATTACTATCAAAAGGCACAAATGATTAGATTTTGGAGTTTATACAAAGAAAATCGTAGTTTAAGAGCCCATTGAATTTTTTGCTACCGTTGCTTCGCTTGGCGGAAGTATGCGCTCTCAGAGTACTCTAGTTATAGTTACTATCGTATGAACCTGACAGTCAAGCGACTGATATAAAGCCTTTTAATTTGTCCATTTCTATCTTGTATCCAATACATGACACTTTCAATGTCTTTTGTTCATTTGGAAACGTCTGGCAACCTTCGTGACCTAGAGAAAATCTTGAAGAATTACTTCCAATTGTACATTAAATACAAGCTTCCCTTGTGCCGGGGAGCAATCTCGTCGTTCACCACGATTTTGCGTTCAAGTAAGCTTTCTTGCGCGCGTCACCACTAACATAAACACTACCTAGCCTAACCTAGCCTGACCTAACCTAACTTCCTAACCTATCGTTCAAACCTAACCTTACCTAACCTAACTCAACCTAATTCAACATAACCTAACCTTACCTAACTTTACCAAACCTTACCTAACCGAACTTAATCTGCGATACAGCGAACAGCGCAGTGCACCAGCTTAATAACACGCACACAAATCGTCGCGAACGACGACAGCGCTGCCGGGACACATATGCATTTCTACTCTCAACTGGTTGCACGGATGTGCAGCTCACGGGCCGTTTTGATATATATTTAAACTCGGTAGCATAGATACCGTGGCATAATTGACGTCCGAGTCTCGCATCCTTGTATCAAGTTGTCTGTGTAAATGCCTAGTGTGTCCCCAGTATTAGAGTGGGTTTAGGACCGAATGGTTAGACACATTACTCGTCATCTGCAAAGCAAAGGTCGAAAACTAGTATCCGCTGAAAAGAAAATGACCCTAGAGAAGCGGAGGACAAGTCATGAGATAATGCTAAAATCTTTTCGTCCATTTGTACCACTCGTGAACGAAATCCTGTATGAATCTATATACAGTATGTTAGTATATATAGTTTTACGTATTTCTTTCCAACCAAGAACTGGCAAAAGGAATTGAGCTATCATCACAATCTCTTGCAGAAGTCAGATAAGTTAATCTACATGAAGAAATCCCAAAACCGCTGACTTGGCACTATCGTCATATTCATAATCGTCAAAGCAAAGCTGCTTTGAAATAATACATCCGCCAGCTGCAGTACGTACGACCCCATCACAGACGTGTTCAAATCTTGCGCTCCGGCTGCATGCCACCAAAGACGATCTCGTCCATCACCTCAGAGTAACTGGTGTCAACTGGGCGCGCTTTTCTTCCGCTTCTAAAAAGGCACAAAAACGGTTCCCTTTGATGAGATCTTGATGAGCCTCGCGATTGTTTAGTATAGAAATATCTGTAGCAAAATTCAGGGGCAAAACTTGACTGCTGTACCTTCATGCTGGTTGCCTGCTGCCAAGTGGGCACGAACAATAACGTTATGACAATTTGTGTTTCTCGTAACTTAGCAATTTGTTCCTTGATTACAAACCTGTTTGATTTTTCTCAATCACTCTGTTATTACTGCTATTGTTTCTTTCCTTTCTTCACCAAAGACTCGCAGATTTTTCCCAAGATAGGTAAAGCGTTCTCTCTCTAGCGTACTGTTTTCGGTTTCTGCTATTGCGTGGAATTAAGTAGTAAATACGTTTACTTATGCTTGCGTAGGAAATATAACAGGCCTTGTACAGGTAGTGAGCTCAGACAACCGTACCTCCGTTATGAACGCAGGGCCGAGCGACTGGTTATTCACTTTGGTATTCCCACGCTTACTTTATTACCGACTAAACATAAGGATAAACCGAACACCAGATAATTGGTTATGGTACTATTTAATAGTTATAGGAGAGCGATTCTTGTATGTCGATATGACCTTACAAGCAAGTAATCGATACACCCTTATACATAAATGACTAAATCAAAGCCATAGTTTAAAATTGCCTCCTTACGGAACCTCATGCTACTCCCAGCGGCGATGCGACGCTAGAATTCCCGTTATCGCGATAGTTAAAAAGATCTTTAAAAGTCGCAGTGAGCATATAGACTTTTCAGCCCACCGTCGTGTCTCATGTGTGTCTTTGGCAATCCATCAAGCCGACTCTGATAAGGAGAAAAAGAAGAAGTAGCTGTTGGTCTCGTCACTCAACTCCGTTGAGGCCAGCAGCCGTTGCGGGAAGCGGTTATCACATCTTTGTAAACCGCCACAAATTAGACGGCATCAACCCTCTCACGTCTTTCTTACACTGACGGTCCTCCGACTTTCATAAATTCTCCCCCTGAAACTCTTTATTGAACGGATAGCATTTTGCGGCGTGTTATCTGTTAGATATTAGGAGGCTGTATTGTTGACTAACGACATTCTGCATGCTTGTTAAGCACGGCAAACGAGGTGGCAAAAATTCGAGGTATTGCTCAGATAAAGTGCAAAGGACATTTTACTTTGGTAATTCTGTTGTTTAGTTTAGCTCCAACTGTGTCAGAGTAGCATCCATCTCCGGGTATCAAATTTAACACGCAGGAAGAGCTGCTGACATGTTCCCCATTTACAGGTATTATGAAAACTGAGACTATGAATATAAAGCCTTACCTTTGCAGAGGTAATAGGATAATTGCATAGTCAATTTCAGAAATATAATGACACTCAATACACCAGTTGCTTGCTCCACACACATTCTTTTCAGCGTCCAAATGCATTACTCTATCCGATTTAAACAGCGGAAATATGCACAGCAGAAATAGTTGTATTTCCATGGAATGAAGAAAGTTCCCCATCTCTAATTAAATGCTTTTAGACAGCAAAACGCTGTTGCGTAAACACTCCTCACGAACACTGTTACGGCTGCAGTGATATTTACGAGGTTAGTCTACGTATCGTCCCTACAAACATTTTGAAAACTGCATGTTAAACAGAGATGGGCCAGCTATGTACTGCCGCGGGCCACGTCCGGCCCGTTAGCACTTTTAATTCGGCCGGCCGAAGATTTTTAAATTTTCGACATATTAACCAACTTTATGCGCTTTTTATAAGATTTATTCCAAAACTGCATGTCTCCAGTAAAAATGTCTTTATATTTAAGAGTGATTATAAGCATTAACACGGTTTTGTTTCTGTTTATGTCTGATGTGTATCTATCCGGTGTTGGCCCGGCCTGTTGATCAATTTTCAACAGTCTATGAGTCAAAAAGTTTGCCCAGCCCTGACGTATAAGGCAAAACTATTATTAAACGATGTCCCTTTTATTTTGCAATTTTAACGCCTCATTTACTGATTTGTGCTTGTTACTTGCCCAACACTGAACACTTGATCTCAGTGCCCCTCTCCTACATCAATACATAGCGTGCTTTACCCCTTATATTTACTGTGAATACACTGTATATGTGTTTATTACATGAATATTTAGGTGAAGGTTATAGTATCTTTAGGTCTATATCACATCGCCTATCATTTAATCAATGCGTACGAGTTAACTGATAGTTACCCAGACAACACATAAGATAGCGCATAAGCAGGATGTTCTAAAATTCGTTGAAAATAATTGAGATAAGATCAAGTTCATAGATATGAATGTGCATTTTATACTGAATAATGGTGTGTTGAAATATTGTTTAGCTAAAGAAATATACCGTTTTGAAATTTGAATAATACTTGCTGCATGGGTTCTACGTTAATCAAAGACCCAGCAATGAAATCTCTGGGGCCTCTGGGGCTATTTACAAAGCTTAATGTACGTAAAGCCAGTTGGATCAGACGTGTTTGTACGTCGGTAGAATTGTTGGAGCCTCTGCAAGTATTGCGGAAACACTACTGTGTTGCAGCAAGAAATTAATAGAATTGTTGGGGTTTTTGTAAGGATTACAGAAACCCCTGCTGCGTTGCAGCAAGAAATTAATAGAATTGTTGGGGTTTTTGTAAGGATTACAGAAACCCCTGCTGGGTTGCAGCAAGAAATAAATACAATTGTTGGGGTCTTTGTAAGGATTGCGCAAACTCTGCTGGGTTGCAGTTACATTGGTGCTTTATTGATCACCCACGGTTTACACAACAACTGATAGCCCTATCTTTGCCAATATGTCTTAACCTTAGGACAGTAAATTTTAGTACAATGTATGCTAATTAATATATGTAGAAATCTCTAACTATTCACGGTAACAGATAGAGCCAGTGCATTTGTTCAAAAAAAAAAAAAAACTATCAGCAAAGGCTGTCGTTTGGAGACAAAATTTTAATTTTCAAGCTATTTTGGTGTCCAAAGATTCCATGATCGTCGCCCGTCGGTTACTTATCATAGCAAATTTGTGCTTCTTGATGGTAGAAACATTTCATGCGTCGCCATGAACAATAACTTTGTTGTCGGATTCTGTTATAGGTGAATCAGACTACAGTTTGTTGAAGATTCGTCTGTTCCTTGTATAGGTACGTCCCCTTGCTGAACTCAAGAGAGAACTGTCGATTAGAGTGCAGTATATGAAGCATTAGTTGCAAATTATTGAAAGTAGTTTTATTCACAATTTTTTTTGCTGCAGGTGGTGTTATTATTATCATCAACTTCCCTTTTGTTGTGGATGTGTCGAGCTTGAAACTAATGCACTGAGCATTAAAAGGCAATACAGTATCTCATTTTTAGGACGTAATTTTGTGCGCGCATAAAATTGATTCTACGATCATTTACAATATCTTTCTTACTCCAGAAGGCAATTTATTGCATGTTTTTGGCAGTTGATTAAACTATTCGTAATTTGTGAGACTTTCCCGACACCAGGTGACCGCATTTGACATTAGAATTAAGAAGCAACTTTCTCCCTTTCAAAACAACTGGTCGTGTTTGAGATCTTGTGATTTTTCTTTCGTACTCGTACAGACGTTAAATGTATGCGTAATGGCATCGTATTTGGAGGACTCGAGTCTTTTAAGCCTATTTCCAAGCAATCTTCTCATTGCTTTGTTCTCATAGTTAATTTAATTAAGGTTGAGGACACTGAAATGCATCCCATTTAAATTGTTATCGCTTTATATTTCAGAGTCCGGCACAGTGGAAGTCACTCTTACGTGTAGGTGCTGATGTTATACAGTTAATTCTTCTATTAAATTGTATTTCATAAGCTACCTACTAATTGAATCTGCGATGTACTTTCAATATACTGTAGAAAGAATTAGTAACGCAGCTAACGAATACGTTTGCTTCAGTCACAGCTAGGTCTTCATGCCGCCTTTCTTTCATGCCCACTTTGCCTTCTTTCATTTTCATACTCGTACTGATGATACTTTATTCTATTTGTCCTTTTCTTTTCCGACTTGTTATATCCATACTCGTTAATCCTCTGTGGGGAAAACCTCTATACATGGGTTCCACGTTTATGTCCACATACTATATGCTCCACCATTCTTCTTGTTAGGGCAACTTTGCAGGAGAAACGGAGCTTTAAAGTACTCAGTTTAATTTTTAATAAATGGGTTTGCATAATTTATTTCTCATCAGTTAAGAACAAAAAAAAAACACATGTTTTAATACATCTGTTTAGACAGCGCACATTACATCCTCCAAAAATATCTAAATACATTTTCTTTGGTACATGCATACCGTTAGATGGTCGTGCAAGAGTTTTACTGTGAATCTAAAGTACAGAAATTTTTATCCCTATTTTATGTAACTTTTATTTGCTGGTACGGTACATCTCTGTACTTACTGAACAGTAAGTCATTTTTGCCGTGGTTATTATTTTTCCCCAATATACAATTTCTTGCTCAAATGGCACATATGCCACTTCCTGGCTTCAACTGATGCCTGTTTTAGATCGTCTCGATCTTTACCGAACAGCTGCCTCACATTTTTTGTTATTTTTGTGGACACTTGCTAAGTCGAACGGAATTTCAGTAAACGAGATCGAGGACAGTGAAGTCAGCTGCTAATTGGATTGGGTTTCCACTTGAGTGCTGTCATTTGTGATACACAGCAACTATAAGGAAATAATTGCGATACATAAGGACATTGAACTATCCCTAGCAGGGTGGGCGTTAGGACTCAAGACATTGATAGCTGGAGGACCAATAAGTTTTTAGTAGCGATTTTTACTAAAATATGTGCTCAAACAACAGTAAATCTGTGACATTTGTTATTCGTACTCCACTAACTCCTGACAGTTCTGTATAATAATTTGTATCATCTGTATATTTTTTCTCTTGGAGTCACAGAGTACTTTGTACATAGAGAGCTCAAGAGTCAGCCGCGCTGACTGAGATCGCTTATGAGAAATCCTTAACTTTTTTGTTCATATAAAGTGAGATTCACTGTAGTGCAACTTTTATGAACTTTAAGCATGTAAGAGCTCAATCTCTCACAATGATACTAGGCTAATAAAACCTACAAATTTTGCAAACATCTCTAGATTTACCTGCAGGGCAACTGTTTGCGCTTGATGCTCTACTACAGTCTGCTATTAGAAAATCCACCAAATTTTATTTATCATGCATGTAGCTGCGAGGTGGAAAACTGTTCAATGCTTTTTACCTGTACTCCGTGCGAATTTACCTGATTTTTACAGACCTGTCACTTATTCCTGTCTGTAACTTATTCATGTTTTATCAAGATGGGCACACGCAAGAGGATTACGTAATACAGTCGATTCCGGACCACCGGGTGAAGCGACAAGCCGCGTAATGTAACTAATTCTGGTGGGACGGAATCAAGCGCAGTGTATTATGTACATAGTAGCTTCGCTTATTGCCGGCACTTTTCCGTTTACGCGGACCAATGCATTATGATTGAGTTGCTAATAATCCAAGTATAAAATACTGCAAATGGATTAGATTTTCAAATGTGTTGAACTGATTCTTTCGTGGAGCCTTTATAAGTGATAGCAAGTCAGTGTATATACTTTCAAATTGACTAATTTTGGAGAAAGTTGGTCTAATTACTAAAAGGTGGAGTTAGCATCGCTTCTATTTCTCCAAGTCATTCAGACTTCGGCATAAGAAGCGTACACCTTTATAGCGTTCCTAAATTATTTACCTTTGCTAATTTATATGTATAACTGCAAATATGCGGGAAAAATAACAGTAGCTGAAATAGTGTACTCTAGACTTACCTAAAGTCGTTCACTTCGGTTTTAATGACCAGTCGGTTATAGTAGCCACATCCTTTGGTCCTGATGTGGTCGTATTAAGTGGAATCGACTGTAGTTGGTAAGTTTTTCAGGTATTTATAGAGGTGGAGCTTAGTCCTTTTCATTCTCCTACTGATGGACCTTTGTTTCGTCTTCCTCTACTTTCACGAATTAGTGTGCCCAGCTGCGGTAGCGCGCTATGCTTGTTCCTTGTATTATTCCCAAGCATGCTCTGTGTCCGTTGCTCCTTTTCTCTCTTTGAGTCACCATGCAATGTTGTGGAAAAGGAAGCCCATGTGCATTGGAAAAGCACAAATTTTTTCTAGGCAAGAATAGTCGAAATCGAAATTTGTAATATCTTAGGTAGCATTTCGAATTCATTCTTTTTTCTTACAGGATATGATACACATATGCTGCATCTCTAGAGGCTTTGGGTATCTGCTAAATTTGAACGTTCCTCTTTTGCCTTTCGTACTTTAAATATAAGAGGTTCTGAAGCCTGTAACATGCATTTTTGAGAGCAAATTTCTGAAAGGCGGATATTTCTTAAATAGCGGAAACGGTCAAAAACATCTCGGTTGGTTCCTACAGTACAGCAATATTCCATTGATATTTTATTTCGTCCAGTGCGACTGTGAACTTGTGAAGATGTTTTAAAAGTTAATCTCAACAGAAGTCTACTCCAGACCGTATCGTTTTTTTTATATCTGTTCAAATGTCTTCTAGTAATTTAATATTCTTTAAAACATGAAGTGTGCTGTCTGTTACTGTTTCAATGATGAAAGCAGCATTCAACGCATTATGACTACACTGGAATGTTTCAGCACGATACAAAATTTCATAGTCCACGTTTGTAGATGCGACTTACTTGTTCGAGCACAGCAGATAGAGTGCACTGAAAAGTGAACTTGGCACAGGGTATATCAAGTAATTAGATCTGTTTGTCTTCTCTTCTAATTGCAAACAATTCTGTAGCTGTAAGCATGCTTAAACTAAGCTCCATGTAATCATAAATGAGTAGAAGTTGAGTTCATTGAACAGCCGGAGACGCAAAATAACCCTGTACTACGACACTAACATTATGGCTTCGTTTCTTGGCCTGCCAACGACTAAACGAAAGTTTCCTGCGCAATATAACGATAACAATTCACTTCCTGGATGATCATTACAAAACTAAAGAGAACTAATCTAGAAATATGAAACATTATCTTGTGTACCATACGTAGCATTTCAATATTGTAATTTCGCCATGAGTATTTGTTAAAGTTAATTACTATTAGTTACTAAAATGAAGTAACACAATAGTTCAGTAGTTGATGATCAATGACCAATATAAACGTTCGTATAGTAAGGCAAAAGTATAGTTGTTCTGTTGGTTGAATGGTCAGCTGAAGAAAACTTTCTTAGATTGCATGCAGTAACATTATGGTCCAGTTCTTTGGATAAGCAACTGCTAATAGAAGAAACAGACTGATGAAGAGATCAAAAAATGTAATAAACTCTTCAAGTGATGCAAGCGTTGAGAATGTATCACTTATATCTTACAGCATCTCTGCCACACTTGTTGAAGCTGTCGCCGCCCCGGCGTTATCTCGCCGCTTCCTCCCACTCAACAGCTGCGGCTGGTAGAGACGGACACTGCCGCCGCCGCCGCCGCCGCACGTGCGGAGTGGCTCTCGGGCGGATTAATTGTGTCATGCGATGAGGAAGACAGTAGTATTTTTATGGACTTTGCTCTATAGTTAATAACTAACAGAGAGACACTTGTTTAGTTTTGCTGTTCTGTTGATTCTTCCTGGCTCTGCTGAACTTTCCATTTGATTTTTATAATAGAGACCTCCACCCACGTGACAGTGTGCATATGACCTCCTGAACCTTTTCCAATGAACTTCAAAGTAATGAAACCATGTGGTCGCAATCTATTTAGTCACGGGTTACTTCCAGTCTCAACCGCGGCTGGCAAGCTGCATGTTTCAGGGAGTTGCGTCTTCTGAGACGCATAGCAACGATCTCAGGATTATATAAGCCATTGTTGCCTCATGTGGGGGCCACGCTTATACACCCCCAGGAATAACGCGATGCAAACATTTGTAGCTCGCGTGTCGTTCATAGTACCGTATCTATGCTACCGGGTTAATATATATTTTAGGACTATGAGTGATCTGCCCATCCCAAGGAGCTTCTAATGGGAGGAGCAAGCCCAAGCACTCTCTGGGCGAGTAAACACATGGCTTTGTCACGTGATCGAAGCTGGCGTTTGGAGTGCTCAAAGTGGCTGAAGTGGCAGGATCAGCACATTTAATTAAGGAAGATACAGACAGGCAGTTCTTGAATATTTTTGCAAAGACAATCGTGTCTGAAGATTTACATCCCAGTGCTCACCCTGTTAATTTCATCATCAGATGGTATACAGGATACAAGTTTCCTTTACATACTTCCATCCGCTCGGAATTTCGTCGATGGTTAATGGCTATAAAATTTCAACTCAGGACTCCTTCCTATATAGGCTGCGTGAGGCAATGCCGCTCTCCAATTGGATAAGCCACTCAGCCAGTTTGAGGGAAAAGTTTACTCGCAACGCTCCCGTAGGGTAAATAGAGAGGGTGCAGTCCTTTCTATAGAACCTCCTTGGCCCATCCACTCTTTCAGTCGTTTGTGCCAATGCGTAGGTGTGGACCAAGATTGAGCTCCTGCGTAAGGTGAATTCTGTGTTTGGTGACAGGGAGGTTAACCGCAGATGCTTTCATACTTTTTTACTGCCTGTGTTGGAGTATTGCTCAGCAGTCTGGGCTTCAGCTGCTGACAGTCACTTGCATCTGCTGGACCGAAACTGATCTGGTGAACCTGTCTCATAGGAGAGAGGTTGCTGGACTCTGGATGTTTTAAAAGGTTTACAACAATGAAAGACATTGGTTGTATTCATCTGTTCCAGCCCTCAAGCTCTCATGGAGGATTATACGTGCTGCGGTTGATGCGCACTCTTACACTTTAGAGACTGTTAGATGCAGAACTCGTCAGTTCAGTCGGTGCCTTATGCCCTGGTCTGTTGGGGTTTGGAATTCGTTGCCGGCGTCGGCTTTCGGTCGTGTTGGCCTGCAGGCGTTTAAGTCAGCAGTTAATGGTTTTTTGTTGGATTCTCTTTAGCAGCGTTTNGGTTGTGCTACCTGTCCGTGGCGGCCCGGGCGCGGAGTTTTAATAATAATAGTAGGTGGCTCATCACGAGCCATTGCCTAGGATTGGATTAGTAATTCCATCCTCGGTTATGAGGATTGTAGCTGCGTCTCCCTAAGATTCGAGCCCCCAGTCCAATTTACCTCCACGTTGCCATGACACACAAGTTTTTTACTGTAAATATCAGTGGCGGTTCGTTGCTTCAGCTGGTATTACAGTTGAGAAACTCCCCGAACAAGGTATTCTGGGGAAACGTAACTTCGTCAGAATATTTTGGACCCCACGCCCCCAAAAGTTCCTGAGTGACTTTTCAACAGAAGATGTTGCATCTGGCTGCAGTTCCCTAGCAATATTTGGAGCCGCTACGGCGAAACTCAGAAACTGAATTGCGGCTTTGCTAATTGTAAGTTGGGAATTGTTACTGGAAAGGTTAGTTTGTGGGTTAGGTAGGTTTTCTATACTTCCCCCTCTGCTCCGTGAGGTGGGCAGCCAATGCTAATAGGCGACTCATCCCTTGGGACTCCTATCTGCTCCCATGTGGAGGGCCACAGAAAGTCATTTCGTATGAGTGTTTCTTTACTGTCTTCTTTGCTTTTGCTCTTTCACCAATTTGAGATGTTCTGCACCTGATTTCCTGACTGGTAGTAGCGCACTGGGCGATCTGAGACTCTCCGGCACGAATGTCGAGACAAAATATTTCCTACTGACTATGTAGAAAGACCGAGCCTTCACCTTGAGCATCATTCGTTGAGTGGGTGCGGTGGTAAAGCAATGCCAATAATAATAATCACACCGTATAGTGACGTCAGAAGCGGTCACCTACCGTATGAAAGAATTACAGATGTTTTGACTGGAACTTTTCAGCATCCCAATTTAGTTGCCACCTGTCGCGCCAATGTATTTGCATAAATTATGAATATATTAGATATTGCATGTTGCATCCTTTAGTTTATTTATCATACGGTCATGTATTAACGCTCAACTAATATGCTCCTGATGCATTACTTAAACGAACCCGAGTTTGTTTCATTTACTAACTTGTTTCTACAGTCTTGCTTACCAGTATTAACAAAGTTTTTACCTAGAGTACATAGGATATCATTACCATTTTTGCTCTCATTTATACGGACCACGCTCTCTTATATCGACGTACTCGAGTGGTTTTCAAAAAGTGTCGGTATACGCTAATAAGTTAAGGTACAATGCTGTTTCTGTTGGAAGTGTGTCGATATAATGCAGAACGGCACGCGTCAATTGCCCTTGGTGTAAGCCAAGACGTGTAATCAGTTCTCTTTTTCTCAGATCATCTATTCAAGGAATGAGCGCCAACACTTGCTACCTCATTAGTGCCAATTAGTAACGCGTGGGAAACTTTGCTGGAGGTTTCGATCCTCCAAACTTTTTGGACTAAAGAAGTGTGAGAAAGCTGGTTGGTTGGCGGTAACTACTGACACATGCATGCTGTCCATCCTGTCCTACAGAGGTCTCCAGCTTCGTTCTAGGGCAGGTGTGTGCCGAAATGCTACCGGTAATGTCAGAGTAGATAATGCAGAATTTATCCTCTCTTACCATGCAAGCGGGAGCCGATCTTGCTGTTGCTACTGTATGGTAATTAGGTCCCGTTATCGCCAGTGCGACGGTGGGTGTTCACACCTCCCACAGCCAGTTGGTCTTCTTTGGCCATCGGGAGTATTTCTGTGGGAAAAACAGCGATGTATAATCGCTTATATAGTGACTCCGCTCTGATTAACCATCTTGGCTATTGATGCAGCGGTTGCACCATAGAAGGCCAAACCCCATGAGCTGGTAATGTGTCTTGTGAGCTCGATTCAGTAAAGGACTTGATAGTGATTAGCTTTTGAAAGCATAACTTCCATCATTCTTCTTCCCAAATATTGTTCCACATTTTACTGGCTTTCTAGCGCACATACTGTAACTGGTATAATCGATCGCAGGCCCCACAGGAACGTAGATAAACCGTGTTATTACCTCCGTCAAAGAGGTTATGTTTTTTGAAGTTTTTGTCTGCCTCTCTGTCTGTCCGTCTCTTTGTCTGTTATTCTGTCTGTCACCAAGATAACTCAAAAAGTTATGTACGGATCCTTACGAAATTTACAGTGATGATTAGGCATGTTAACAGTAACAGATGATTAACTTTTGGTGAAAATCCCTTTATCAGTTTGTTTGTTTGTCTCCTTATTTTTTCTTAGTACCATAACTCAAAAAGTAATGGACGGATTTTCAAGAAGTTGAATCAGGTAAATTACAAGAAGTAAATGACAAAATTTCTGTGATGACCTGTTAGTTTGTTTGTCTTTCGCTGCTTTTGATTCTGTGTTTTTTTAGCACAAGAACTTAAGAGGATATGGAGGATCTTCATTAAAATGACAGGAATCTTTAGTAATGCTAAAAGACATAAATAAATAAATTTTGGTGATGATCGGATGGTGCGTTTGTGTATTTGATTTACGTTTGTCATAATGTTTGTAAGCAGTATAACTCAAAACGTTATGAATAGATCTTCAAGAAAATTACAGATTTTGTTAATAATATCAAAACGCACAAATGATTAGATTTTGGTGTTCATCCAGAGAAAATCGTGGTTTCAGAACCTATTTCATTTCTTCGTGAACTCTGCCTTGCTTGACGGAGGTATGCCCTCTGAGTGCGGTAATTTTTATTATAATACCTACATCAAGAAGGTTGTATTGTTTCGTAATTTGTCTGAATGTTTGTCTGCCTGTTAGCTTGTCATCATGATAACTCAAACAATTATAGACTGATCTTGAGGAAATTTGGGAACACTGTTAGGCATCTTAGGGAGAACAAATGATTTAACTTTTGGTGAAGATCCGTTCATCAGTTTTTTTTTTTTTTTGTTAGTCAACCTCTTTTTGTTGGTACTTCTTAAGAACGCATTTTCACGAATTTCACCCGAATTGTTAGGTATGTTAAGAAAAGTAAATGACCAAATTTTTGTGGTCATTTATTTGTCTGTTTCTTTGTTTGATTTTATGATTGTTAGCAACATAACAGAAAGCGCGCGTGGCCTGCTCGTTATCAGGAGGTCCCCATTGTCTGGCCACCGGTCGCCTCTGTGATCGTTTGAAGCAGCTTTGTGTGGGGCTCTGGGTAGCCCCTGAGTTGGAGGTAACGCCACCCTAAAGGCGGATGAGACCTTTTTGGTTCAACAGTATCCCTGAGAGGAGATACACAGGATGATGCCATAGCTGGGTACTCGCTACTCAGTCTTCCATAGTCTGCTACTCTCTCTCTCTCATCCACCGGGTAGTATCACCTGATGCTCTTTTCCTTTCCTTTCTCTTCTTTTTTTTTTCGACCAAGGCCCGTACTAGTGATGGCAGGGTCTGAGGCGCGTGGATAGCTGGCCGCTTTCTTAGCTATCATGACTGTCGATTAGTTTTGTTGAGTAATGTTTGATTATTTTCTCTGTTTATGGTGTCCGTTTATCTATTGTTTTTTGTGAGCCTGATTGTTCGCTATCCGGATGGGGAGGTAAACCCTGGTCATCGTGGTTCTAATGCTCGTTCCTTCTGCATCATTGGTGCCAATGTTCGTGGTCTCTATGGTATTTGGCTGAGCTCTCTGTAGCCTTTTCCAATTATGATTTGGCGCTGCGTTAGAAGACTAATGTGTAGTTGTTGATGAGAAGAGGAGTGAGTTTTGGATCGATGTGGTTTCAGGTGTCCTATAAGGTAGTATTCTGGGCCCTTTGTTGTTGACCGTATATACATCGGAACTGTTTGATCTTGTTCATAATTTACTTGTTGGTTACGCTGATGATGTAATTTGCTGGCTGTTTGCGATAATCCTAGTAATAAGTTGAAGGTTTCAGAATCCGTTCAGCGTGATTTGGAAGTGATTTGATTCCTGGTGTTCTACTTGGAGGATGAGACTAAATGCGTGCAAGACTAAGGCCATGCTCGTGTCTAGGTCACGTACAATGAAACCTGCTCTCCCCGCACTCGCACTTGATGCTGTGTCGCTTTCTGTGGTTAATGACTTGGTAATCGTGGATGTCAATTTTGATCCAAAGTTGACGTTTGAGCCCCACATCCGTTCGATTTCCTCACGAGCATCGCAGAAAATTGGTCTTATGCGACGTGCATGGATGGCCCTTAGCTCGGTGGAGTTGACACGTCGCTACTTTAATTGTTATGTCCTCCTCCTTCTGGAATACTGCTCCGTAGTCTTGGGTTCTGCTGCCGATTATCATCTAAGTTTACTTGACAGAATGGTTTGTCGATGTGCGTTCATGCTGGATGGTGTTGTGCCTTGTGATCTAGCGCATCGTTGCCCAGTAGTGGGGTCTGTTTTCTATATAAGGTATATAATTGCTCTAGTCATCCACTTTCAGATTTTCTTCAGGAGCAATTCGTTCGGGTGAGGTACACTCGGCGTACTTGTGCTCTTCATAAGTTTGCCTTGGAACCGGTACGATGCCGTACAGGCCAGTATTCTCGTTCGTTAGCTCCATCATGTGTGGATGTTTGGAATGGGCTTGATGGCTCTGTCTTTGCTGGTGCGGGTAGTGGCAGCTTTAAACGATCTGTAAACAGAGCTATTCTGTGATCTCTGATCTTCTCTTCCTTTTTTCTTTTCGCTTGCTTGGCTGGTTGTGTGGGGGTTTGCTAACCTTATGAAGTTTCCTACATTCCCACGCCGCCAGTTTAGTGTAAGTTAATAACAACAACAATAATAATAGCGTATCTTAGTGCACTTTATCAGAATTCTTAGAAATGGTAAAATACATGAACTAAAGTACTCTGAGAGCGCATACCTTTGTCAAGTAAAGCAACGGTAACGAAAAATTCAAATTGGCTCTGAATCCATAATTTTGTTTGCATCAACTCCAAAATCTAATCATCTGTACATACTGATAGTATTAACAGTTTGTGGAATTTTTTTGAAGATCCGTTCATAACTTTTTGAGTTAGGCCGCAAACAAACATTATGACAAACATAAGTCAAACATACAAACGAACCAACCGATCTGCATCAAAATTTAATCATTTATGTCTTTTTACATTACTAGCAACTACTGTAAACTTTGTAAAGATCTATTCAAAGCTTTTTCAGTTATTGGCTAACAAACATGATAACAAACATAAGTCAAACATACAGACCAACGAACCGATCTGCACCAAAATCTAATTATTTATGGTTTTTAACATTACTAACAACTCCTGTAAATTTCATAAAGATCCATTCAAAAGTTTTTGAGTTATACTGCTAACAAACAATATGACAAACATAAGTCAAACATACAAACGAACAAACCGATCTCGGCCAAAATTTAATCATTTATTTCCTTTTAACATAACTAACAAATCCAGGAAGTTTCTAAAGATTAATTGAAAACTTTTTGAGTTATTGCGCTAACAAGCATAGAATAAAACACAACGACAAAAGGGCAAACAAACGGTTCATCACAAAAATTTGGTCATTTACTCTTCGTGATATACCTAACAACTCGTGTAAATTTCATAAAATTCCGTGCATAACTTTTTGAGTTATGGTATTGAGAAAAATGAGGCAGACAAATAAACAACCGGATGGACGGATCTTCACCAAAAGTTAAACATCTCCTAACATACTTAACAATCCCGGTGTGTTTTGTCAAGATACGTCCATAACGTTTTGAGTTATCTGTGTGACAGACATACAGAAACGCAGTCAGGCAGACTAACCCGATGAAAACAAAACCTTCTTGGCGGAAGTAATGATCAAGTTTTGTTGGTGATCGGTTGATCCGTTTGTATTATTGACTAATGTGTCTCAGAATGCTTCTCAGCTATATAACTCAAATAGTTTTGTAGGGATCTTTACAAAATTTGCAGAAATATAGAGTTGAAATGTTCATAAGCACAAATGACCAAATTTTGGTGATGATTGGCCTGTCCGTTTGTCTCTTTGACTACTGTTTATGTTTGACTACTGTTTATCTAGGCCTTTGTCGGAGCATAACTGAGAAAGTTATCGGCAGATCTTCAAGAAAATTACAGAAAATGTTTTTACGGTCAGGAGGTGCAAATGGTGAGGATGAAAAAGAAATCCTAGTTTCAGGACCGATTTGAATTTTTTGTTAACCTTGCCATGATTGGAGGAGGTATGTGCTTTCAGAGTGCTCTAGTTCCTTGTGTTATTCATAATATGGCCAAAGCTTGTAGTCTTTCAAGTCGAAGCTGAAGAAGTTAGATTTCAGCTGTCATGTGAATCCTGCGAATTTATTATCTAAGCAAATTTTTAAAGTAATACGTTGGCAACAAATAAATTATCTGTCATAACAAAGTACTGTGAAGTTAATTTTTCACTGCTAAAGGTGCGTAATTGCTTCATACGATGAATAAAATAACAATCAGATTCGGGGCAAAGTTATTGGCTGAAAAATTTGGTGCCCTAGCAACACGATGAGGCCAATAGCACACAATATTCTTACTTCAGCATTTAATTGTGTCCTTACGCTACTCTAAACTCCCATTATTTTCAGCTGACGGAAGACTTGATGTACTCTTTACGTGTGCGTCGATAACCTACGTTCTCGACCTCCTCCTCCTCATGTCGTACACCTTCTTCATGGCAACACAGTCGTGTTTTAACTTTTACCTTGAGACAATAGCTTGCATTACTAACTAGTGAAGCATTCTGAGAGCGCAAACCACCGCCAAACAACGCAATATTAAGAATCAAATTGGTCCTGAATCCATGGTTTCTTTTTGATCCTCACCTGAGTTTGATCTATTGTTCCTTGAAATGTTCCTATCAATTGGTGAGAATTTCTTGAAGATCCGTCTATAACTTTGAAAGTTGTACTCTGACAAACAAAAAACACAGACAGAAAGAGACAAACACACAGACGAACAGATCATCATCATAGTTGTTCATTTGTGCCCTCTTAACAGTTCCTGCAAAGTTCATGAAGATTCATTTTTAACTTAGTTAAAAGAAAACAAGAAAAAAAACAGGTAGATGAATAAGCAAGCAAACGGTAGAAGGAATATTTACCAAAAGACAATCAACTGTTCCTCCTAACATATCTCTGTATAACAAACACTGTAACATATCCTGACGATTTCTGTAAATCTCAAGAAAATTCGTTCGTAACTTTGACTTCCCTTGGTGGCAGGCAAGCACACAGACAAATTCCGACAAAAACGTAACCTCCTTGTCGGAGATAAAAAATTTAAAAAGTTGACTTTATATCATTGAAGCATCGGGAACATTTATCGAACATTCCGGTCAATACATAGTTTATCCAAGGCTATGTAACCAAAGATTATATAGCATTATTTCACGATTTCATTAATCTGAAATGATACTACTTACCAATGTCAGGAAAAAATAGCATACCAATGATGCTCATGTATATAACTCTAATAGCATCTGCTTGATTTCATATACAGACGTAAAGATCTCGTATAGTGCAGCGGAAAGCGCCTTGAAATATTGAAGGTCATGCTGCTTCATAACAAATATAATCCTGTACACCCAACTTTTAGTGTACTAAACCCCGAACGTCGATTCTGAGTTTCTTCGTGCACGTTAACTCCAAATTTATGTACCTAAGTTAATCAATAAGTGATTGGCATTTCATTTGGCGCTATCGTTAGCATATACTGGAAACAGCGGCATTTAAAAGAACGGTAGGGATTTACAAGACCAGCTCCTGGCATAAGTCCTGTTTTCGGAAACTTCTGTATTTACACAGCTGTAGCGCTGCGACGTCCGGCCAGTACTTGATCGATACCCAATACAGGCTTCTGGTTTACCACTAGATACATATTTTTTAGGACTATATATATGTATATAATAAGGAATACACGCAAGTGCAATCTAAGCGGCGGCGGCGATGTTATCTGGCACGTGTGGGGCGTTGGGTTTTCCACTTAAAAATCGATAGCGAAGGTGTATAGTTCTCATTTATTGAGCCTGTTCTACTTCACAGAGAGCTCATTATAAGTAAATAGAGGAAGCGAAATGAGTATGTTGTGCTTTGCAAGTTTGTTGTTAACAGGCAGCGGTGATAGTTATAACGCGAGATCTCTTTGCACTGTCGCAGCTGTCTCTATTTAGTCGGACTCTAATGTTCTGTCTTTCTGCTAAATTACTGTATGACATATTATTAGTTTCAGCAGTAGCGCTCTCGTGCTGCTGCACAACGATAAACCTCAGTGACTGTGTCAACATGAAGCTTTAATTAGTAGAACATTTTTATAAAAGTAGTAAGCTTAGAATGGATATGAAATTGAGGCTTGATTTACAGTGCGACAGAAGCACGGTCTGCTTCACAGTTGCATATTAAATAAAGTCAAGTTTTCTGACGGATCAAGTTATAAAATATGTACTGAGACTTGTCATAGCCACACAATACACAGAATGGCATTAATGACTCCACTTCGTGGCCGCTTGAGTTAGTGCAGCCAAACTGCTGATCTTTGAGATCAGGAAGATCTTGTTACGTACGCTGCACTTACATAATGCGGACTGCCTGTTTGATCCTCTTCGGTGAAATGTTTTGAGCTAGCCATTTCGTGCCTGAATTAAACCATTAATTGATGGATTGACTGAACCTATCCGTGCAGCAGTTGTCTGGTGTTTGTAGGTTAATCGTACGCAATTGAAAAATGTTCGAAAGGAGTTGACAATCACCACTTTTCACGGGGATTGCACTATTTGTATCGTACATAAATGAGTAGTATACAGCAGGCGCGATAGGGAAGCGCAGCGTGTTGGTGACATGAACTAAATAAAGTACAGTAAATGTGCTACGGCTAGGTACTAAGTAATCTTGGGAGTCGACGTAATTTGAATTTCACAAATTAATAAGCATTAGTTTGTACATGAATTAGTTCGCAGGAACGTAGCAGACACAGCAAGCACCCTACATGTGAGAATGAAACCATTCAACTGCAAACGTTTTGGCTTTGAGCCCCAAAAGGACTAGTTCGGCATTCAGTGTTGAGAATCAAGACCTGGTTTTATTTTTATTCTGTTGCTCTTCAAAATAAAATTGTCGTAGTTGAAGCAATGTGGCCCCAATATGTATATAATGAGTGCGTTTTCTGTGTTCTTTTTCCATTTCACTTTGAATTATTTCTATGTCTCGAGTCTAATTTTAAATGCAAATTTTAGGAATAACGCATACTTAAGTATTGTGTAACACATCAGACTTGCTGTGTACAATTTTCGCTACTGACCGAGGACAGCATAGGGTTATTATGCAACTTTTTTTATACCTTAAATTAAGTAATTATTGCAGGTCACCAGCTAAAATTCAATATGTCTGCTTATGTGCGTTAATGACACTCGTCAGACACATGAGTTGTGTATTATCACTACCATGAACTCTCATTGGACTAATAAGAATCAGTAAATACTTCAATGTTATATAAAAGCCTACGGTACTTGTATTACGTACACCGCACAGTATACTACTGATCTGCGATTGCGTGTAAAACGTGCGGAGAAGAGCAAAAATTTTACCAAAGTGTAGTTACTCAGCTCGCCATAAATTATGGAAGCGTAGCATTTAATTTAGTAGCAACGTAAAAAACAATCAAAGAAGCGCGATAAAGTAAAAATACAGTAATGGCTTAATAATACAGGATGCAATCCATCCAAATTTCAACTACATATATGCTGCTCTAGGCATCTTCCCCTTACTACACTTGTTCGCAAGCGAATTTAGATGACCGTACAGCTGCTAATGTTCTGTTGAATGGCTTTACCGCTGTCACGTCGCTGCTTCTCTCAACCAGGAGATGGCTTTAGCTTCAGTAGTGGTGAGTCGAAGAAGCTTCACAATAGAAAATTAAAAACATTGATTGATTCATCTGATCTGCAGGCAGAGTAAAATCATTCATATTATTGCTTATTCTTCCCGTTGCTCGATTGCTTCAGCTTACTCGATAATATCATGAATCTCTAACCCCATTAACAACAATTATTAATCGTAAAACGTTTCATTTTCAGGTAGAATTTTCGAATATTGCAAATTAAGGTTCATTCTGGTGTGATCTTGGACAACTGATTAAAGGAACTTTGGGCGAAAACTTGTATACTTGTGTCTATGGGGAAGAGGTCAAACGAGGTAAATGGTGCACGTCTGCTCTCCCGTTAAATAGGAAGTTTATGTTTGGACTGGATTAATGAAATCCATGTAATAGTTCACCCCAAGGCTCCCATAGGTTATTTCAGCTTTAGTTTGGCTTACGTGACTTACTTCCTCCCTCTCACTTTTGTCGTCATTATTTTCCTACTGATAAGGTTTTTTTTTCTTTCTTTTTTCCCCGATTTACTATTCTCATGCGCGTAGATCCAGTGTGGGAACACCCTCGTTTCTTTCGGGATATTCCAAGTCTTTTGCGTATTGATCCTTGTAACTCCAAGCAGACTTGAACTACTCTCTGTTTCATTCGTTAATAGTCCATGTTATGGTTCACCGCATATTTCGTTCTGTCTCTTCCATCGCCCTCGTCTCGATAACGCAATAAGGTTATCGGGAACTGCAGCTGAACGAAATTTAAAGTCATTATTAAGATGTTTTGCGAGTTTTTTTTTAATCTTGGCTGCCAATAAACTTATTATTATTATTATTAGTTGTGTACAAGACCCCTAAACGCTGTCCTAGACTCAGTTGGGCCTTCAAATGGTGATGATAATGTACCAACATCTGTTCGTCGCAAAATTAAACTTAAAACTGTGAACGGGGAGCAGCATCGCGGGTCAATTCAGTCAAGTGATCAGAAGAAGTCAGAGACTTCT